>CM073770.1:115892351-115984118 GCA_037158775.1 Hetaerina titia | reverse complement strand
CTGGATAATTGGGAAAATAATATAATCTCACTATTTCCCCGCAAAACTTCTGGTTTTATATGTAATTAGAATATTTTAATTCTTACGATTGATTAATATAGTTTTAATGTCATGCTTGCATATGAAATCGACCCTTCCCAGCTGATAAGAGTAAGGACAAAGTATATATCACTAAACCAATGCCCACCGTATTTCATATTTTCACAAATTTCTTTCACACTCTTCGTCAATTCCAAAATATTAAATTTGTTACCCCAGAGTGCTCCTTTACGTGACATAACTGTTGACATTTTTGAATTCATCGAAAAAATAATAAGAACAAGTTTTTTAAAAAGACATACGTTAAATTATGCCAAGGTAGCAATGCCATAATATCCACACGACATTTAAATATTGAAACTTTTTTTATTTATCGAATCATTAATACGGAAAAGGAAAATTTTAGTTAAATTTACAAATATTCAAGTTTTAATATCTTGACTCCTTAATCATGCCATTTTCAATATTTGCCAAAACATTTGCACGCCATTTTTATTTTACCAAAATTTCATTGTTCGTACACTCGTTCACGGAAGGAATGTAATTGTGAACTCTTTTTTCTCTGAAAAACATATTATAAACATTTTACAGTTCATTTTATTTTCTTATTGCAATTCTTTATCGTTAAGCCAAGGTCCTTCTTGTGTTACGCACCATGCTCAATTATAGGTAATTTTTCTCTAAAGAAGAGTGCATTATTTTGCGCTTTCTTTGATCCTCCATTTCTCTCTTCCTTCATCATTTCATTCATCTTATCCTTCACTCATTTTCAGCCTCCTCTTGCTCTTCCTCAACCTACCCGTCATATTTTACTGCCTCCTCTTTTTCGTCCCTCCCGTCTTATCTCTTCATCCCATCCTTGTCCTCCTTTCTCGCTCTTCCTTCTCCCCTCTCTTCAATTTTATTATTCCCAATCTCCTTTTCCATTTTCCGCACCCTACCAGACCCGGGTGCCTCTCTTCCCCTACCCCTCTACGGGCACCATTCGCCTCTCTCTCGTTCCATACCCATTCCTTACTTTCCCGAGGGAGCGTTACTGAGGTCCCTCCCTACGCGTCGGACGTGAGTTAAGGACTTTTGTGTTTAATAACGGGCTGGAGTCGCTCGTCCGTGGCCTTATCTTACCCTGCCCGTTCTCTTCGGGGGCGTTTCCCCTCCTGCTCTCCTTCGGGTTCACCCTCTTACCCCTTCCACCTTCATTTCTACTCTCCCCCGCCCATTTCTTCCTGCCACCCGCTCCGTCTTATAAAACCCACGCCTTCGTCCCTTCCTTCGCTCTCTCTCATCTCCATCACCTCTCCCCCTTTCCAAAAACTTCCCTCTGGCTCACCCATCCACATGTACGCAAAATATCACATCTCTCCTCTTTCTCTCCGTGCAACCGATAGTAGAATGGGTTAGCCTCATCCTCATCTTCCTTCTTTTCCTCATGACCCCTTCATTTTCCTCTCATCTCTCTCTCCGTGCTTTTCACCTCACTTCACGTCCCCTGCCCTCCTCTATCGCGCCTCTCTTAAGACCTTGAGAACGCTGCATGCCGCCCTTCCGGAATGACTCCTTTTCCCTCACTACTGCTGCAATCCTTTTGCCCCTTCCACTCTATCCCTTCATAATTACCTTCCCCCGTGTCCGCATTCTCCCGTGGTATCCGCCACCAAAGTCTTTGCTGGAAGGAGACAGTTTTTGCGCGGTCTGGGGGAGGAGGTGGTGCTGTGGATGAAAATGGAGATTTGGGGGGTGGACTTCTAGAATGGGTTGCCGCCTTCTAATCGCCCTTCCTCTCTCTCACTCCCCAATCCAATCCTCTGCTATCGCCCCCTAAGTTCACTCGTCGGTCTTTCCTGCTAACCCATCCCCTTCCGATACCCCTCCTCCTCCTTCCACTTACCCCCCGTGTATTGAAGCTCCTTCCCCCTTCTCGGTTGTTGGCGTCATCGCCGCCATTACGGACGGCCAGGGTCTTAGGGACTGGCGTGTTCTCCGGATAGCGAGATAGCGGGGGGAGTTGGAAGGTGGCATCAACGATCCCTCTCAGAGGAGTCCACCCCACCCCACTGCACCCCACCCACTGCATTCCCCTTTATATTTTTCATCCACCCACCTCGGTCCCTAGGTCCCTTTCGATATGAGCTTACCCATCCTTCCCTTTTTTATGTATGGTCTCTCTTGGTGTAAAGAAAAGCACGTGGGGAAATTCTTCCCTTTTTATTGCTCGTCTGGGCCTTGAGAGAGTGAGAGGGGCAAAGAAAAGGAGTGAGGGTTAGATAGTGCGAGTGAATGAGAGGATGGGAATGTATAGTGTGTCGGCGCGCTGGAGGGAGGAGGATTTTCGTGTGGTAGTGAATTGAAGAAGGAGAATAAAATTCAACTTCGTCTGGTAACGCAGCCCTTCAAGTAGTGGGATTCTCTAGGTTTTTCATGAATAGTTTTTAATATTACGAAGGGGAGAGGGTTAAGCTCGAGGGCCAAATATCGGCGATTGAGGGATATTTGCGGACATACTTTTGGGTTCACATTTCGTGTTTCCTGCAGACAGCGGTCTAATTCTGCCACATCTATGTGACAAGGGTGTAGTAATTATAATGATTTCACATTGCATGAGTAGGCAAATACAGTAAAAATACGGTTCGTAAAACCAATAATATACCAATAATAGTATAACTACTGCATAGTAGACGGCGATTGCCTACCGTAGCAGTTGTTCCAAATTTGAAACCATTCTTATTCAAACTTTAAGTAGTTGGACATAGCTTTCGGAAAGGGACCGTAAGTCAACACTGTAATCTCTCTAGAGAATAAGATTTGATAAAAAATTCAGGATTTAGAATTATTTGGTACACAAACCTACCTAATGGCCTGCAAATGTGTCAAAAATACCGAGGTAAACTTTCAAAAATGAATGGTGTGAAAGGTTTGATGATAAAATGGTATCAAGTTTCAAGAAGAGATGAAAACGGGAAAACTGGTTTCACTAATACTCTCTGTGCACAAAAATGTGTGCGTTAAAATTTTAGCAGACACTTTGGATTTTCAATTTGGTCGCAGTTCTGTCAGTATCAATGCCAGTTGATTTGCTTTATTTTAGCTCTTGTGACTTGGCATGCAGGACTGTTCGCAAAATGAAACTTAATGGATCACTGCTTTAAGGACATCTGCTTCCGTCTCCTTTATTCATTTTTATCTTAGTTCTCTTCCATCCAAAGATCTCTTCTTTATTCAAATTCTTCGCGTTCCTGCACGCTTTCCTTCCTCCCTCGTACGACTACATCTCTCCTTTCTCCTCATTCACGTATTACAGTTCTCGGGGAGTGCGCGCACGTCATGTGATAGGGAAACTGATTAAGTGGATACGATAAGTAGTAGAAAATGGCCCCCGTTTAACCTTTCGCGTTACTTCCAGAAGCTCACAGAAGAGCTTAATTTTATTTGCATTTTTATTTTCCTAATGCATGATAAAATTTGTGTACCGTTGCTCGTAACTTTTAATAGCGACATTGTTTTATACCAACAATGAGATATTTTGTAGAATTTATTGTTTGTTAGAAGTAAAAATATATTCACTGCGACTTTATTGAAAAAAATAATTTTAATGAATGACCATTTGAACACAGAAAATGCTACATTTTAAATGTCTATAATGCTATTTGTGTCCTCATAGTGCTATAACTTAATGTTAGTTGCCATTAAAATATGTATAATTATCACACAACATTCATTATGCTTCGAGTTTTCCGATGCTTGAGATAATCACACGCTCGGCCGAACAGCTCTGAAGAAACGACATAATGCACATGATAATGGTGGAATTCAAAAAGATTTGTCGATCATTCGGTAAAATCCCTGCCCGTCGGGTGTTCTCCCTACCAAATGCTTTACACAACCTGCACATTAATTTCCTCATTCTTTTCGAAGTGAGGTAGGTATATATCTTTGATTTCGCCTCCAAACTATTCCAAAGCAAAGTTATAACCTACCGTTGATAAACGCGGTCGCATTAAAAAGAGACGTAATACTTGTATTAAGCGTGGCTATGAATGCAAAAATGAATAGCTCAACTGATATACTTGTAAATCAGTATTTTTCGCATATTTTGAAGTTTAAACTAAGAGTAGCAGTAAAAAAAGCTTAAGATTTTTGCCATTTAATATGGTAAAACTCTTTTTCTATTTAAATACACCTTCTATTAATACAATCGTATCTAATTTTTCTGTCTTTTCCCTTTTTTTCACCCCTTTCCACCTGAAAAAAATTGTCTTTCTTCCTCTCATACAAAAATTCACCCTTCTTTAACTCTAGCTACCAGGTGACGAAACAATCTCATGTATATGTAAAAGGAGGGAGAGAATAGATGGATAGAGAGACAAAATCGGGTGTGAAGGAGAACAGGACGAAGAAGAGGGTTTAGGGAGGGTTGGGGAAAGATGGGCTTTGGCAAATGGAGTCGAGTAAGCGCAGGGAAAGCATAAGGGTCGTAGCGGTGTGCTGTGCGTGGAATCCCTCTCTAAGGACGAATGCATTATTGCTTTTCCTTGGCCGTCTTTCAGAGTGAGATGGCGGCGTAGTTTTCCTCATACATCTTCGTGACTCCATCTCTCTCTTTCTCTCTGCCCTTTCTCCCAAACTTGCATGATGCAAGAAAGAAGAGAGACCCTTGTTCTTGTTTCTATTTTTTATTACCCTTGTTTTCAATCACAGCATGGATATTTAATCTTTTCGCACTGCCATCCTTAGGAGTGTTTGGTTGAACTATTCCAAATACATTTGGCTTCCGTCTTAGGCAATATTTTGACAAACTTTGAAATGCTCGTAAGATAATCACTGCATAAATAAAACGATATGCTTCAAAATCAGAAATATGACGAATAATAAATAAAATGTTTCTGTATATACAAGCAAAAGTATGTTTATATTATCTCTACACACACACACATATATATATATATTTCTATATATACATATAATTTATTCGAAGGTTCACGGAAGTGTTGAATAAAAAACTTAGACAGCAACACACAGCACGAGAACACATAAAAAGAACACTCACAATAATATCTTGATAATTTCGACGGACTCGAACTCCGTCTTCTTCGGAAGATAAGATAGGACTGAGTCCTCTGAGTGTTCTTTTTATGTGTTCTCGTGCTGTGAGTTGTTGTCTAAATTATATATATAAATATATATATATATATATATATATATATATATATATATATATATATATATATCTTTGAAGTTGACACTCTCCGGCGACGCGAGCGAATAGGGATGGGATAATTAAAGAAGGTGGGAGATTCGGTGGATGTACATCACATTTATTCCCACATTGTCCCTCCGTTTCTATTAAACGCCCGTCAAACTTGCGAGACATTTTCAAGTCAACAAAACCACCTACGAGCACCCCTGTCTCTTCCCCGCCCCTGTCCGCACCATGCAATCGCCCACGCTGTAAATGCTGCCATCTCCTAAGACCTTCCACGTCCCTTATTACTAAATCCCAACCCTTAGCCACCTGCACCCCTAAAAACATTATATATCGCCTCTCCTGTAACTTCTGCCCTGCCTTTTACGTGGGTGAATGCACGACCACCCTTTCCCTCCGAATGAATAACCACCGCTATTCCACAAAATCACACTGCTTCCCACAACCAGTCTTTTGATGACTTCTTCTCCGTTTCAGTGATTGAAACCCTTCCCAATTCCGCCAGTAGCATAGAGGTGAGAACCCGCGAGATGGCACGTATCTGGGTGCTCCAGTCTTTTAAACCCCCCGGACTGAACCTAGCCCACTGATTTCATCCAATGCTGCCTACATTTCCCCTCCCCCACCTTGTCCGCTTCCTATTGGTCCCTTATCTCTCCACCCCTCACCCTTCCTACACATGTCCTCTCCGCTCTTCCCCGACAACGCCATTCTGATGACGACGGCCAGGCCGTCGAAACGTTAATACATACTGTGAGTGTCCTTCCTTTATTTTTCTGTGCGTTGAATATTTTGTATCCGTGTGTTTGTGTGTTTATATATTATATATATACATATGTATTTATGACGGTTGGACGGCACAATAGACTGCAACCGACTGCAGGCTGTCTGACCTGAAGAAGGCCTCGGAGTAGGCCGAAAGCTTAAACAGTCTACAATGTGAGTGTTCTTTTACGTATTATCTATTTTATTCTGTGTTCTATTGTGCCGTCTAAACGTTATATTGTTATCGTGAATACTTCCAAATTATCTATACATATATATGTATATATATATATATATATATATATATATATATATATATATATATATATATATATATATGTATCTATTTTTTATAAGGTAATCTAGCGGTTAAGGAAAGTTTTTGAATGGACACAACTATCAAATAAATCTCTTGTGACTCCAAACAAAACACAATCCACCAACCTTCTCTACATCAAATCCCTCTTCATCTCCGTATATTTACTTCCTCCCTTCATCCCGTCCAACATCCATATCCTGTTACTGCCCTTTCCTCATTTGCCTAACATTCTCCCCTCTATTACAGTCTCCAACATCCCACTTCAAAACAATGTGCCCTTTATCCATTTCTCCTGCCTCCATAGGATTTCTCTCAACAAACCCCTCTCCTCGCCCTCCATCCCTAGCTATACTTCCTCATTTGTTTTCCTTCTTTCGGTCCATTTCACTTTCTCCATTCTTCTCCACATTTCTTCTCACCCACATTTCAAAAATATGTATACACATGTGTGTTTTTATGTGTACATATAAATATGTAAATGGAATTAGCACTAATAGACGAAGACAAAAACAGAGTAATACACAAAAAAGAGAAACTCACTAGGTAATGAATTTTCGGTGGTCCACACCACCTTTCTCAAGACGTCCGTGAGACTTTCACGAGTGTTCGTGTGATATGTGTGGAAGTGTGATATATGTACATATACGAGATACATATGTATTTTCTATATATATGTTTTTCTTGGGTGTCTTGTACTTTGTCTTTGTCTTTGACAAAGAATCACATGGATGACATAGAGACTATGATTATAATTTTTGAAAAATTACCTAGCCAATGAAATACTTTCATTTTGTATTAAATTAAATCAATGATGAAATATTTTTTCTTAATCAAACCTTGAATGCGGTTTGTGTATATTTGCGCCGGGGAACTTTCGAAATCATTTCTGTAAACGATATTGAAACTTTGCTGCTTAAGAAGTATTCCGTATTTATGATAATGTATCCTTCCGTTTTTTGAGCATTTGACATCGAACTCTTAACCATGTATTTTCCTTACTAAAAAGAAGATTAATCAAGCCAATATCATTACTTAACAGGTAATCGTCGATGACATTTGTTGTGGTGTTTTCTATTTGCCTGCGGGCATTCATATCAAGAAAGTATCGATGAATGAAAAGTATGTTATTCATTGAGTTATACGTAGTATTCTGATCGTGAAACGATATATGGAGAAGGAAGATTTTTTTTAACAATCTAGGGAATAAATGGATTTTTCAGCTAGTTACTAAAAATCATGTTGCTTTCTGCTTTTTATACAGCAAGCGTGATTAATGATTCCTCTCTATTGTTAGTATGATACATGGTGTAAACCCGTAATTTTTATCATTTTATAGCTTTTAGTGTCATTAAAATTTGAAATATTTTATTGGAATAACAGTAAAGAATTAAAAATGAGGGGAAGCAAAAAAGAATTAGGATGGTACTATTTATTTTATCCATTGGTTTACGGGAAGCTTACCACGAGTCGGATGCGCGTACATTTTGAACCAGTTAAGAGAATTCATGATTAGACTAAACTTTCCTAGGCATGTTTCGAATATTAAATCCAGACTCGGAGACATCGAAAGGAGGGACGAAAACAGAAATGCCGAGAGATGATAGAGGAAGTTAGGGGACAGGAATGGAAGGAGGGAGAGGTGGCTTAGCACGCCGCACCAATTTCACTAACCTCTTCGCGGAATTTCTCCGTCCGAAAGTTTCCTCGCTCGCCGAACATACCAGAGGAAGAGAGAGAGAGATACACGTACTGCTCTCGTCGCCGCCGTCCCAGCGGCCTCAAGACTCGGCGAATCCCGGCCGCGGTCCCCGAGGGAGCAACCCATCTGCCCCGCGGCCAGCCCATTCCATCCCTCGGATTACAACTACGCCTGGCTCCCTCTCTCTTCCTCGCGGCAAAAGGAGAGTGAAGCCGGCGTGTCGGGGCGGTTAGCGCAGCGCTCTCGCGGTCGCCACTGTAGCAAACCGTGCATGCATAAGTAAGGCCCTCGGAGGGAGAGAGAGGCCTTTGCCGCTGCGAGTTAAGAGAGAAGGGGTGAGAGAAGGGAAAGGACTGGGAGAATGAGGGCAGAGGGAGAGAAAGGGTCCTCTATCTCCTTCCTCCCCCCGTATTTATAAATGCATGCCATCCCGCTTACCATCGTCCCGCGCACCGCCCTCTGAGGGGTCTGTGCTCTTCCTCCCCTAGGTGAGCGTGACGGCGGAAGGTAAAGCAGGGAAGGGACAAGAGAGGAGAGAGAGAGAGCGTCAGCGGCGGCTGTGTCGTGGGATGAGACGGGCAGGGTACTGGCGGGTCGGGGGGTGGGCTCGGAGGAGGCGTGTATTGCAGTCTAAATGTATTCCACGGAGGATCTTCTTATTGGGGCCCGTGCCATCCGATCCAGTTTTCGAAGTGCCGTTCATAAAGCAGCCAGCCGCCTATCTACATGGCCCGGGCGGCAGAAGATCAGGGACGCGGGCGAACAAAAAAATTCGATGGTTTGCAGGAGACAGGGTGAGGGGGCATCACCGCGTCATCCCCTCCCCGCGAGTGTTAATTTGGGGGGAGGACGTTTTTTTCGATCCTTGCGCACTGGGACGGCAGCCGCGGGTTCATTTTTGGGGGAAGGGGGGCGAAGAGGGAAGGTAGGGTAAGCTCCCTTTTCGGTCATAGGCAAATGAGAAAAAGGGTTGCCTCTGAGTACGTCAGTGTGAAAAAACGGTCTTGGTCGCATCCTTTACCCTCGCGCCCCCCGCCCCCTTAATTTTCCCTTCACCGCACCTCACTGCCCCACGCTTACTCTCTCTTCTATTCCCCTGCCACGGGGTCCCGGGTGGCTCCGTCGCTTAGTGGTGGGGGGTTACACAAAAAATCGCTACATAGTATATACGTACACATTCGTTGAGTTTCCCGCCCACCTCGCAGGAGAACACAGGATTGTTGTGTGTGCGCCTGGAAGGGCTGCTTGCGGCCTATAAAAAATGTCCCTGTCCTCAAATCTCCTCCGTATGAAAAGGGGGTTAGTAAATAAAGGTTTGGGAATTCTTGATGAAGTACGGGATCACACAGGTAAAGAAGAAGAGGGAGGAAAAGATAGGACAAGAAAAAAAACGAACGAAGGAGATGGTTAGGGAAAATGAAACAACGGCATAGAAAATAATAGGTTATGGTGATAAATTCAATTATTGACTTTAATGTAAAATATTTCATCTTTTCCTATTCATAGATTCTTGGAGAAAATCATCTGTTTGCTAATGCCCAATATCAGTTTTTGAATCTCGAACCTAAAACTTGGCAAGTTTTCTAAAGATCAATAAAAATACTTTTATTTTGTCGCACGGTGTATGTGAATTAATGACGTATCTTTCTGCGACGTATATTTATTTGAATCGTATCAAGCATCATTCGTATTGGATCAATTTTTTCATCCTAACTAAAATTGAATTTTACGCTCATAATAATGGGCAAATATCGATTTTGTTGAGGTGTTATTAGAGTTTGGCTGTGAGGCTAATTTTCATTGACTTATTAACATTAAATAAATTGACATAAACAACCTAATTAAGACTAAATATTTTTTGTTTAATTATACCTAATCAAAAAATTAAGTTATGGCAGTAATAACTAAAATGGGGTTTTGTAAATCAAAATTTGCAGTTTGGTGTATTTCTGAATATAGCTAACAGAGTTACTTGCTTTGAGAAGACATTTTCGTATTAGTTGATTTTTTGTGCCACAATGTGAGTACTGAATTTTACTTATGAATTTAATAAATTAGATAATTTATCCAATTACACCAACATATGAACAAAAATTAACCCTCATAACATCTCTGGTTCCTAAGCAGCTTTGGCTGGTTCGAAAGAACGCTAGTATTAACGATATCAGCACATGCATCCATTCGTTTGGGTCTACTTCGCGGAAAAACTTCACACGACTCTAGAGATGCAGATCTGTTTACATTTCACTAAGGAAAAATACTTAAATGGACTTAAGGAAAAGCAAATTCATAATAGGTGGAAGGGTGAATGAGTTAATCTAGAAAGCTGATCTGGTTGGGACACCGGGGCGACGATAGAAAAATAATTACAAAGAATAGGAAGGAGCGGCTGAAGTACGTATCTGTAGTACTCATGAAATTTTGACTGAGCTCACGCGAGCGATTAAGAAGGGTTTATCGAGGGTATTGAATGTGAGGATGTCAAGGTTTTGGTGAATCCTGCTGAAAATGTAGATTTAAGTGTCTAATTTTTTTTAATAATGCGCAGACATGACATTTGGACTGTCTTAGACCTTCTGGGCTCGGGAAAAGTCCTTAGAAGGTGAACCTCGATGATGCGGACTTTCATGAGTCCTGGATTGCTCTTGGTTTTATTTTACATCGTTGTGAACTCGCAATTAATAGCGAGGGCAATGAGAATAAAATAATGAGGTTGGTGGTGTCAGTGAATAAGTATAAAAAAAGTGGAGTGTTGGATATAAAATAAAAAAAATAATTAGAATCAACCAAATTCTAGACAGAGGAAATTCCATCAAATAGTTATTTAACCCGCGTCCTCTTGATTGAATTACGAGGGAATCCATCCACCACTGAGGTTGGTATTACATAATGAAGGGATAACATTTGTTAAATAAAAGCAAAAAGATTTGCCTTTAGAAATCAAAACATTGTACTGACTACTTAATTTTTCGAAATCAGAATTAATAAAAAATGAAATCCAATAAACCGGTGTTTATTGTTTGAGTTTTTCTCTGGCCCTTTGTAAAAATCTGTTCTGATTCCAGATTTCAAAATTAAATTTTAGGGGAAGGGAAATATTCATCCTTTTTCCAACGAGGCCTTGAAAATTCATCTCTCTGCAGAGGTTCGTATTATAACAAAGCGTTTTCATAGGTAACTAGAGACAGTCGTTCCATTAAATACAATTTCTACTTCTTATGAATAAGGTTTAGTTATAGAGAAGGTATTCTATGCCATTATATACTTCTATACATTATAGGACTTTCAAGTGATTGTGCTACTTTTATAATTTCGTAAAGTTTCGAAAGCTTATTTTGAATGATTCGCGAAAACAGTACTTATGATTTACATAAGGTAAATGTTTCTATATTTTATTTTTGTCTAAGAGGCACATTATATTTAATTCACTCTTTAAATGTCCTATCTAAAAACAGAAACTAATAACTCTGTTTTTAATAATAGACTAACTCGACTGATACTCTTATTTATGGAAAAATTATAATATTGATATCATTATTATTTTAAAAAAGAGAAACAAGAATGGGTCATTGGACTTCGGGCACATTTTGCTATTTTTTTAAGGGCTCTAAATGCTTGTGTAATAATAACTTAAGGCATATAAGACATTATACTACTCACCTAATAACCTTAATAGCAGCTTAGCTTAATAGCAGCACCACATAATAGCAGGCTTGGATTCATCATTTTTCATGTTCCGTACCTATATACAAGCATAGAGTATAAATTATATATAGTTTAAATTATACCCACGAACTTAGAACGACGTATCAATGGCGTTTAGAAGTACATGCTAATACAAAAACTACGTGCATATACTCGTTCTCTCGTAAGGAGTTGCTCGCGAGTACCATATTCAAATTGGAATTTTATCCCAGGATGCTTGCCTGTCAGATTCAGATTATGTTTTTGCTTAACTTCCCTCTCCAGATTGTCGTGTTGTGAACAAGAAAAAAGTGAATTCGTCCTCCAGAGCGTGCAGATTTATAGAGCGAGGGTGAGAGACAGAGAGAGAAGAGACAATGGTGGTCGAAAAGAATGGTTGGAGGTGAGAGAGAGAAAGAGTGAAACAGTGGAAGGGTGAATCACGATGAGACTAACGGCAGGCCGAACAAGGCAGATCCAGATATAGGAGAGGTTTGGAGGACAAATCTAATAGATTATTGGGAGAGGGAGAAGTGAGCTCACGAGGGCAGAGGTAGGTACATAAGTGGAATACTATCGTGTGTATCTAGCTTTACGTGTGTGTGGGGGGGGGGAAAGGAATGTGGAAATGGCACGCGTGGCGGTGGAAGACCCAAGAGGAGAAGAAAGAGTTGGAATGTAGAATGGAACGCGGGGATGAGTGGGAGAGCGGTATTCTTCATTTGCTACTCCGATGTTGGGACTGTTAACCCTGGAGAGGTTTGCTGCGGGGAAGATTGAGAGGGGTAGGGTGGAGGGTAAGGTTTGAGAGTTGCACGTGGGAGGGGGGGGGGTGAACCCGAAGAGGGCTGCCCTCTAATGCTTCGGGGTGGGTAGGAGGTAGTAAAAGGATGATTTTTTTCATGCGCGGGTCGCGTGGGGAGCTTGTCTGTGTGTGTGTGGGGAAAGGGAGTGTTTTGTCGTACACCCTGGCACCTGGATGCATATGCAAAAAAGGAGAGCCCATGGCTGAGCCCGGTAGGAAGATATCGCGCTTGTTAGGGGTGGAGGGAGATGGGGGTAAGAGGAGGGAGGCTGCGTGGGGTGGGGAATGCAACGAGGTCGAACGTGCGCATCTGCCTGTCAACCCGTGTTCTCCTTGTCCCGCGAGAGTGTACACGGAAAGATACCAAAATGAGAAACACATTTCCACCAAACAGTTCCATACATCCGTATTATTTGTTTTGACTTTTTTGTCATTTGTTTCTTTAACCCCGACATCATTATTCCAAATATCTTCGGGGAGAGTGGCTTTTAAAAACATTTTTGAGACTCGTGCGTTTGCGAAAAAAAGACGAGATTGGTGGCTTCGGCATTCTTTGCGTTTTTTTTAATTCTCGAAAGTACTCCGTATTTTCTTATGCGCTATTTTCGGAAAGGAATATGGGGTGCGTTTCAATGAGTCGCATTCATTTATTGCCGTAAACATTATTTTCAGGCACTCTTGCTCTTCTTTTGCAAAGATTCTTAGTTTGGCATACTAAAATAACATAATTAAAACAATTTTAACGGGTGTATAATGAAAAGACAGCGGTGGAATATTTACGTCAGGAGTACCTTTTCTGAACATGTGAATCATGTCATTTATTGTGATGCTATCCAGTGAGTGAAGTAGCCCGTAAAAATGCAATTTTTAGATGAGATTTATTTTACTTATGATGTAGGTTTTCGAAGGAAATGTCATTAACCTAAAAGTTGAATTGATAAGTGAGGAAAGAATTCACTTTTCTAATATTAAGACCTACTGCGTACAGCCTCTTGCAAGGTCAAAATTATTCAAATCTTACTTTATCTTTCGTAATTCTAGAAATTTCAGAGGATAACGGTTTGATTTATTATTCAGATACGTCTTTTGTGTTGAAGCGCATTTTTCTCAATCTTTGTTTGCAGTACTCGTTATTTCATGCGGACTTTCAGGCCAAGTTCCAAGTTTAAATGAAATATTTGCCATGTTATGCCGATAAATTTTATATTCTCTTGTTAAGTTGCTTTTAAATGGGTTAAAATTTCATTAATAATGACTATTGTTGTATCTCTGACTCATTGGCGTTCTGTAATTGGTAAAATTTAATGTTTTCAAATTTTGAAGCAAATGCCACAAGTTTTTGTTTTTTGAACGTAAGTAACGCTTATTTTTTTTTTCTTGCAATAAGCTTCTTCAGGTCTCATATTCATAATCAGTTTTCTTTTATTTTTCTTTCTGTTGATTTTTATGTTTTGTAGCACTGAGAAAGAATGACAGAAATATTTTTGTCATACTGATGAAGTATGACTTCATCTTAAGTAGATTTAAGACTCTCAAAGTAGATTTAATTCATTAATTTGAATTAATTAATCCATAGGAATTTTACTTCTTGTTTAAAATAATAGTTATATCTTCCGGACATACTTGTGGATCATTCCAATGGTTTCCTTTCATTAAAATTGGAATGAAATATTAAGTATTTCAAGTTTATTTTGGTGCGAACAATTTTTTTCCTTTCTTACTCTTAGCATACTCTTTCAATTTTCGAGGAACTCTTATTTTTAATAAACGATAAAATTACATAACTATCAAATGGTTTCATAAAATTACTATATGCGTGTAAAAAAGTAGACCTTCTGAATTGTGTTGATTTGTTGAAAATGGCGGTCTGTTGCACTTTTTCATTGTATATTATTCCTCCTGAATCTAGAACTTTAATTAAAATTCAACTGTGATGGACATTGTGCATTCTATATATCTATCCTTAAGGAATTATTTAAGACACGAGGGAAGTGAACGGAAAATCCGACGAGCAAATAAAATAAAGGAACGACGAGGAGCATTTGCATTTCCAATCCTTTCCTCGGCCTTTCTAACATTCGATGAATAAAGTTTTTAGCCCGAAAAGAGGAATTTTCTAACCGTGGAGATGATATGCTGCACTCTCTTTATTTAATGTGCGCATTCGTGAGTGGTTATAAAAAAGTCAAATTCCTTTTCTAATTCTCCTTTTCAAGAAAATTTATAAAAGCTCCGTCAAGATTCTCATTAATTAGCTCACATTGAATTTTGTGGCAGTGTAAAATGCTCATTTTATTTTTCCTTCCGCTTTTCCCAGGCTCATTTATGCCTAATTTCTACCCCCTTGTCAATATTTTCAGGAATACGTCGTCGTTTTCGCCTCAGGAGTGGCATTTCCCGCCGAATCATTCTCTAAAACATTACGCTCCGTGAAATGTTGGTGATACTGAACTTTTGGATGCCATTACTTCTCTGTTTAAAATATAAAAAGAGATGAGGTAAACTCATTCACCTAAAAATTAGGGGTGCGTATGATGATGAACCGAAGTTGTATACCTAGTTGAAAGTGCAAGCATAAGATGATAGTTAGTTGCCACGTGAAAATCCATAGACTCAATGGGAACATTATAACGAGTTGGTTTTATTTTGAAGGAAGTCTAGACCTTGGTATAAATAAATTTTCTAGTGAATTTCATTTAAATGATGTTAGAAGGCGTGGAAATTAGATAAGGCGTCTTCCTTCTTATTTCTAGGAAAATGTGAGCTATTAAAATGAGTGAAATTTGAAGAATTTACTCCGCATTCATGTTGCCATTATGTTTCCTCTGCTGTCCACACCGCTGGAGAGGCTCTAGAGCAATTTCAATTCATTAATGGCAAGGATTTATTTTTCTACAAAATCTGAATCCTGTTATTACATTTTTTAGACCGGTTTAGTGGATAAGGTTTAACTTATTCGCTGCGAATGTGCATAAACAATTCTGGTACTCTATGATGTAATAGCTACTTTTCTTTCTAATTGATCTTATTTTTGATAAATGATATTAATTACTAACTATTATCTAAGTAGAGACTCAAAGAAAATTAAAACTTCTGCTTGCAATAGATTATTTAGATTCACAATTCTTAAATCAATATAGGGATAGTAAAAATACAAATAAGAACCTTCTATTTGAAGAATAAAATAGAAGTCAAATTGTAATCTTGGAGATATTAACATTAGAATCTAGTAGAACCTTCGTGTGGTACTGTGGGTCTTTCAGTTTGTACTTGGCATTTATAAACTGTTTACATACAATGCTTATTCACAGAGAAGTGTAATTTACTATGTTCACGAACTCGTTCTAGTAAAATATCAAAATCATCTGTATCGTACGTTTTAATTTTAGTAAAATATGCGTTGAAATATGGTTTTGAAGACATCCATCAATGATTTCCCGCGTGTGAATCGAATTGCAATGTATTAACGAGATATATAGATATTTGGAATAATTTCCTAAAAGAGCGGGCGGTAGCAACTAGACCATCAATTTCATATGTATATCAATGTTTTAAAATTAAGTGACAAGCTTCTTAGCATAGCTTACCTTGAGAGTAAACGAATTACCACCAGTTTTTTCTCAATGATACGGTTTTTTTATTGCTGTTTAATTTCCTTGCATCCACCCTACAATTCATACGTACGGCACTACATCTTTTCGTAAAATCCCGTATACACTAGACCGTTAGCTGTAATTTTCAGATCCACTTTAGGGCATTGACGTTGGAGCGTCGCTGGAATGCGAAACTGTGTATGGGGGAGTGGGCGCCCGAAGGAGTTGAAAGTTAAGTCGAGGAAACGGCAAAGGAAGGCTTTGCGGTTTGAAAAGCGAGGAGTTTTCGTCTAAGAGGGGGAGTTTGGCGAGGCAAAGAGGGAAGGGAAGTTTTGGGAGGTAATGCAGGGAGTTTGAGGGTAGAGAGGTGGAGTTTTGTGGGAGGTAGGGAAGGGAGGTTTGGAAGAGGAGCTTGGCATGATGGCGTAAGATTTCTAGGAGAAAAACACTCGCCAGGAAACGTACTGGTCTGAATGACAAACATTTACCTAAGGAGGAGCAAGTGAGAGAAAGGAAAGCGAAGGAAGACAGGTAGACAGAGGGGAGAGAGAGGGATGGACGGGGAGGAAGAAGGATAGTGAAGGAGAGAGAAGCGGGAATTTAGTGAAGAGAGAAAGAAGAAATGGAGAATGAGGAGGGCGAGGGAAAGAGAGATAGGAGTCGGAGACAGCAGGGGTAGAAATCGGGATGTATTCTGATGCGGTCACCATTTAGGCCTTGCGGAGCTTGAAATATACGAACTTTGAGTGGAGAGGCGAATTTTGGTGAATGCGCAAGAACATGAAGAAAGAAGAGTAGAGGCATGAATGAAGAAAAGCGGAGTCAATATATTCGAATTTGAGGAGACTGCCGTGACGGAACTCCGTCGTTCAACCCCAGAGCACCCAGAAACATACAAATAATTCCAATCCACCGCTTTACAAGCAGAGAATTTGACATTGCGCCCATGCTCTTTCTCACTTTCTCCGTCTCTCCTTGTGTATCCTCTTCTCCCACTGGTAATCTTCATGCTACTCCCCTCCCTCGGTTTTTGTAAGATTTGAGTGAGGTCACTAGAGAATTAGTGCGAGTTTGTTTGGGTTGGTTAAAAAGACGGGAGGAGATGAATAAAAGAGTCGGCGCGGCGTTATACGTACTAGGCACCGTTGGGAGTGAGGGGCGGGGGAGAGCAAGAACGGTGGGGGAAAGGAAGAGACAATTGAGCGGGTGGGTTAGGCGGCAGGGCGTGGGGAATGATGGGGAAGGGTGAGGTGAAAAGGGACAGAAGGGGGTTGGTGAGGGAAGTTTGAGGGGTTTGGTGGAGGGAGGGATAGAGAGAGAGAGAAGAGAGAAACGGAATTCGGTGGCTTGAGGAGGAATGGGGTGTCGGGGAGTTGTTCGCTCGCGCTGAATGTCTACCAGCGCGAGGCGGAGGGAGGGAATAAAAACGAACCTGGGAGGAACGCCTGGGTGGAGAGGGTACGGCAGTGGGGTGGGGAGATGGAGTTGCCCTTTTGCTGATAAATGAATGAGTGCTGCGATAAGGAGAGAGGGGGGCCAAGCTTAATATGTGGAAGAGCAGACGGAAGATGAGATGAGGCGGTTTCTTCGTTGGAAACCGGAGAATTGGGACTGGAGGAAAAAAAGGGCTCTAAAGGAGTGGGTGGAATCTCTGGGATTTTTATAGGTACGGTAAGAGAAAGGAAGAGGATGCGAAGGGTTCTGGGATCAGTAGTAGGATGAGGTTTATGTTGTTTTCTCTTTTTTTTTTAAAGAATCCACGGAGGGTTTTCGGGAGGGTGGGACAGAAATATATTCAGGTTGAGTGTTTGTGTATACGAGATGCGGTGAAGGCTAAGAACGGAAGGCACTTGAAATTAAAATAAGAGTTGAATAATGAAAAAATAGGCTGCTGGAATGATGTTATCAGTTTTATTTTTATTCGAGGGATGAGATTCTCCTGAGGTAGCGCATGCATTCGTTTGGCTGTGAGATGTGTATAATTTGCTATAGAAAAAGAATTACGCAATGAAGGTAAGGGATTGGATGGTAAGAAAGAAAGGGTATTCATTAATAAACCAAATTCACGTTTCTATATGGACCTATGTGAAGGCACTAATCGAAGTCATAACATTGTATTAGAATCAAAACGACAATCGTAAATTATTTTGTTTCAAATAGTAGGCAAAGTATTTTTCCAGATTTAAAAATTTCTTCTGCGATGATTTCTTATGTTTTACCATGGGAATTCAGAAAAAAATCCGCCAAAAGTTTTACATGGAAATATAAATGGAAATAAAACTTTACTATATGGCACAGTTACTAATATTCTAATGATTGCTGGTATCAGCCCTGTATCTTAGGAAATATTGTCGGGCTTCTTTGTTCAATGCTTTTGGACACCACCAATTTTCATTACGTAAAAGTTTACTTAATGTCACAATGTAAGAAATTCGTTTCTTATGATGAAAATGAAATTGGTGCCATAGATTTTGATATACTAAGAAAAAGGATGTAATCAAAGAATGGGAGATATTTTGACAGTAACTTTTAACTGAGTTATCCGCTAATATGAATTAAAATCCTAAAATTTCAAAGTGTAAAAAGTATCTAGATTATTTTCAAATGAAAAATTTGATTTTTCGAATGGACAATTACAAGAATTCCCATTTTTAATGAAAAAACTAATGTTGAGAAAATTACATACTAATGAAGAGCCAAATATTAATCATGAATTTAACAGTTGCTAGAATGGTTTATTGCAAAATTAACAGGGAACAGGATATCAGCTTTGTTTCCCTGCCATCTTCTCATTCACTCGTTATTCCCTGCGCTGTTTTCTTTCATTCCGTACTTCAAACTAAAATTTAACTTTCCTCCAGTAATATTACCCCTATTTCTTCTTCCCTTATGGGGAAGGGTCTTAAAGGGTCCTTCATAGAATGCCACTTTCCTCTTCTCTTCTAAGAACTTTTTTGGTTATTCTTATCTATCCATTTTATTTTGATAATGCTCGGCAGCACAAAATTTCCATCGTCACCAGTCTTCCTTCCTCCTCTGATTCTATCGTCTAGGTTGTCTAGATCTCACAGCCTTAGAAAAAAAAACTCCCTGTTTTAAAGAACTGCTAATCGACATCTGTACTAGTATTCCATCTATTTACGGGTATATTGAATCAAACACTTGATTGATATTTGCTAAAGATTTGTTCAAGTTAGTTACCTACCATACTGAGCTGTTGCATGATATCACTATAATTTTATTTTTTACCTTTATGATTTTATGAACTCTTTTTTTCGGGGTCTCATTCTATTGTGATATTTTGTTCTTCATTCCTGCTGTTCGGATTTATCGAGAGTAATTTGAAATAAAATTGAATAAATGAAGTCGGGGAAGTTAGTTAATAATTGTAGTAACAAGTGCCATTTTCCATGGCTCCTATGATGCTTACAATAGTGTAAATGCTGTGGAAATGAATTGCAACATTAGTTAAAATTATTCTAGTATTCCACGTTTGTTTAATAACAACCCTTTGTGATTAATATAGATAAAAACTATCGTTAAGTGTGCATCATTACATATTTTATTTTATATTTTATTAGATATTTACTCCTCAAATTTTTACCGTATTACTTTTTTAATTTGCTCTGCTTTTTTCTGCTCTTGTTCGCCGAAACGCTTTCCTATTTCTTATAAACGTACATATCCTATGTATTTTTACTACTCGTTTTTGTATTACTCCTGTCTATTACTCATTTTTATATAGACGTAGGTTTCTAAAGGAATCAAGACATACAATGGTTCAACATGTGTTTGATTGGCTTTTTTGAATCGTTGAATCAAAGATCGGTAATTTTGGAGTAAATAACTCAATTTTACGTGGGCTACTCGTCAGGATTGCGACAGAAAAGCGCCAAATTAGCCTCTGATTTTACCATTCGATTACATTTATTCTGGACAGAAAGAAAACGCGACACGATCTTGCCGAGATTTTTTCTCACCCAATTTTCGTGCAAAATTGACAACACTACCTTGCACTATGACTGTGGCCTCACCCAAAAACTTTTCGTAGATTTTGTCAGTAATTTCGGAGGAATATACTTCAAGTGGATGTTCCGAACTATGTTCATCATTTGGGGATGTACGGTCAGGATTAAATTCATTTACTCAATTATAAAGGGTCGCAAACACAGGAGCAGATATGCCATGAACTTCATCCAACTTGGCTTTGTCTCTGTCGGCGTTGTCTTTTAAATACAAATGTTTAATCACCCCAAGAAACTAATTTATTTCATTTATTTAAATAAAATTTTGTAGCTTCAATCGACTATGATGAAACCACGTAATGGATATAGCTAAATCTTTAAGAGCAGTCCAGTGAAAAATGATGCTCACTAAAAGCAAAACTTTTCTGATGTAAAGAGTGCCAAATATTGAATTTTCTAAGAATTAATGTTTCCCCTTGGTAGCCACAACAGAATTCCTACAATTTTTCTCTTTGTTACCTAATTGGTTTCTTAAAAAAATCTTTTAGGATGTGAATTTTATTAGGATGTGAAATTAATAATATTGGTGCTCTATCGTTTAAGTGAGATTTTGGATGAATGTTTTACCCATAAAAAAGTATAATGATTGGTTTATTTGCCTCTCCTAGCAAGGCACATCCTGACATCTAACACAGCAATAAACCCTTCTTCGACACAGCAACATACTTCCTTCCTCCATTTATTCCATCCAGCTATCTACACTTCCTCATTCCCTTTTCCGAAAACCAAGGATTCTCTCAGTAAGACCGTCTTCAACAAAACTAATCACAATTCTTTACGCCCGGTTTTCCTTACCGCTTGGGATTTCTTCCATCGATCCTCTTTCATTCGTCGTCTTGTCGATTACTTCGTTTGTTTTCGTTTCCGGTCAATTTACTTTTTCCATCATTTTCTCAAAACCCACATTTTAAAAGCCTCCAATCTACGACTATCATTTTGCTTCAACAAGCATGTTTCTGTACCGTATAAAAATCATACTCTATGTCAAAGTTTTAATGAACTTCTTCTTAACATTCTTATTTAATGTCCCTGTCATTAATTCTTTATTTCAAATTGAGATCATTTTTATCAAACGCACTTCTTCTTCATACCCTACTTGAATCATTTTTGTCCAAAGGTCTATATAACGTGTAACAAAACCTTTCTCTTTCCCGAAAACCACATAACCAATGTTTTATTTACATTTATTTTAACACTTTTTTCTAACTTCTATACACGCACACACGAGGGCTGTCCAGAGAGTAACTTATGTTTCGGCTAGCGTACCGGTCGGTAAGGCTAGAGCCACCATCTTGGTGTCTAAACGTCCCTACATTCAGTAAAAATCCTTCTGCGGCAGTTGGAGACTGCGGTGCTTCTACTTTGGTCCCTGAAAACTGTTCAAATGTGCGCTGCAATACAATATCCCGCGAGTTGGGAAGTGCGATCTGTGATTAGGTATCTACTGGTAAAAAACCTAATCCGATTGAAATTCATCGGCTACTTTGTGAAGTGTACCGAGACGGAATAATGAGTGAAGGCGGAGTGAGGCAAGGGTGCATTCAGTTTAAAAATGACCACGCCAATGGTCACGACGAGGAACGCAATGGCCGGTCTAGCGTTGTGATAGATGAACGGACGGTGAATATATAGTATACGAACATATTCGTAAAAATCACCGATTTACGATTGTGGGTCTTTTGCTAGACGTGGCTTGCAATGCAGCGTTTTCACAGTGACGCAGAATTGCATGCTGCTGTAATACTTTTCTAACATCTGCATTGTACCATCAAGGTTCCATGTTATATGTCATAAATTTACTGGGAATGGACTTATTGACTGCTGAGCGTGTGATCTCAAAGAATTGAATCCACGTATCCTGAGTATTTCGGTGATGACTATCTTTCTTAAAACAAGCAAATTGATTCTGTAGCACGCACTTTAAGCCATGGTAGTCTCCAATTTCGAACAGGTAAACTTTCCTTTTATGCTTCATATTTCGGACCCCATGAAGCTAAAACTTAGCAGTTACTGCCCTCTCGTCACTTATTCCTTTTATAGTTTCCATAGTTAAGACCTTTTTGGGAATATTCGTTGCTAACAAATCAAGAATATTATCGCCCATAGATGGTGAAGTGACCAGTCGATTCAATGTGTTAAACGAAAAATAGTTCAAAAGCAAATCGCAGATATCTTTGTCTTTAATGGCCGTTTTAAAAATATATGTGCTCCAATCAACAGATGGGGCATTGAAATCTCCACCGATTATAACATCGCGATCATTGTGTTGGGATAAAAAAACTTTGATTTGCTGATCTAATTCTAATATTGAATTGTCACTATCGAATGGCCGTCTGTAAAATACACACACATAAATTAATTTGGAATGAGAACTATTAATTGAGCACCAAACGCTTTCCAAACCATTCCCCGGAATAACCTCAGCCCCGCTGACGCAAGAATTTTTAACTGAAATAAAGACAGCACCCCAGATTCTATTTGTTTTTCATTTCTATAAATGGAAAAGGATTTTAGGAAGAATTCATCGACGACAATATCAATGGAATTAGGTGATGATATTCTGCGACTTTGTTTTTTAATCTTTGGTAAATAACTACCTACACAGATAATGTCCCTTGACATTACGGTTTTTTGAATTTTCAATGAGGATCGTCTTCCAATTAATATTGAATCCCTTATAAAATTTTCCATCCGGTGCTATCTGATTGGTGTTAAATGAATTATTGCTGGCACTAAACCTCACTTCATTTAAAGCTACATAATCCATAGCGCAGGATAAGGAACGGAAACCTTCTGTAACCAAAACTGTTGATAATTGATCGAAAACTTTGGTTTCAATTCAACGTCATTTTGGAGTCCAATTAATTCTTCATCTAATACTCCAACTTCCTCAATATCTTCAAACGGATTTATCACTCAGTCTGGAATTTCCAACAAAAGAAGACCCTCAAATCGCTGCGTCATATTTTTATGCCAGGTGTAAATGGTCACAAAAAACTCAAATCATCATCACCTATACCAGCTTGTTCTACTGGCTTAATCAGGGAAGGAAATTGATAAAGCTTGCGGCTATCAACGTTGCGCTTAATTAAAAGCAACTTGGAGATAAACACAGTCACCACAGATTCTGCCGTTATAAGGTTAGTTTCATTTCCCTGCAATTGTAAATTCATTTCATTGAACTTTGCAAATAGTCCAGACAAAAATGCAACGTCACTCCTAATCTCTTTAAGGTTGTCGCTGAGAAAAGCATCTTTCTCCTCAAAAAACTGCACAACAGTGTGAAAAAGATTATAGAAGCGCCTTATACAATTGCCTTATCATGGCCAATGAATTTCCGTGTGTCGTAACAGACGTTTGAAATCTTCATCGTTCTCATCACAGAACTCTCGAAAGAGTTGATCGTTAAGAGCATGGGCTTTGATTTTGTTAACCGCTGTAATTACAATGTTTAAGGACTTGTGAAGGTGATCACTCCGTGTTGTAGACACTAGATGTTGGCGGTGAACGATGCGATGATTAGCAAAAACATTTGTCACATTTTTTCAAGTATTCAATCAAACCATGGTGACGACCAGTCATTGACGGAGCTCCGTCTGTCGCAACAGCAAGTATGTTAGAGAGTAGATTTTTTGTCCCTGAAGAACTGCTCTACGATACAAAATATTAATTTCCCTTTTGTGTCAATTTCTGATTGCCTTGCAAACAACAGCTCTTGAGGTAGATTTCTATTTTTAATAAAGCGTAGAACACAGATTCATTACCTGGCAAAGGAGACTCATCCAACAGCAATGCAAATTCAGTTATTCTCAGGAGGCAGCATAATATACATGTACCTTCTGTAATATGCCTGTATCTTCTACATTTTCAGCCTTTTCATCTATTCATCGTTGAACTGGAGTGTTGCTTAGGGGAATAATTTTTATTGCATCATATGGTGGCTTAAGCAGAACAGTACTCAGGACTTCATTTACTGCCGATATGATGAGTTCTTCATCACATGTATGTGGCTTTACAGATTTGGCAATTAATGGTGAAATATTAATAAATAATAAAATGTATGATGCTCGTAAACCATAAGTGGTATATATTGAAGCATTAAACAACATAATTGAAAGTATTGGGCGATTTTGCATTCTGTCACGTAGTGACTGAAAAAATGTTAGTCTTTCCTGTCTTGTCAGTAGTTCTAGTGCCTCCCTAAAATGGCCAATTAGTCTGGAAGGTGGCATATTGAGCCCCCATGCATATTCTTGTTTATACGTGACTCTACCAATCCGTACTTAAGATAACCCATATAATATACTGTCTACATTTCTTCTTTGACGAGTCCTTACCTACATTCTGCTTCTACAATAAAGGTTCAAATATTAAATTTTCTTAAAATAAAATTTAATGTATGCATAAACTAAATAGGATACACGTATAAGTTAATGATAAGAGGTAGATTCAATCTTTATGCGTTTGATTTTAAAAATAAAATTACTAATAATCAGATGAAAAACATCAAAAAATATTTATGTGCTTGCGGCATAATTTTAAACATATATGAGCAAGGCTGAATATATGCATTTGTTCTGCATGCCTGGTATAAAACAGGATTTATAAACACGTTATTTTGCTATTGGATGGTAGCACTCCGGGTAAACTGAAAATATTAACACAGTTTATTTTTTACATAAATATTCTACATATTATGAACAAATGCAATACATTTATCACGCGAGCGCGAATTCGAAAATGGTGCGTAGGGAGTTTGTACCGGATGTCTGCACGTGCACCTTTGCCGTCTTTCATAGAGAAACCAAACACTCGGCTGCAAAGTAAGCTCCTCTCGAATTCGATTTATAGTACTGGTCTAGTCAGTTGAGGATGAAATAATATTTCTTTGGCTCCAATTCAGTAATTATGATCATATTAGCCAATGTAATTCCCTAAAATGTATTCATAAGAGAGGTAGTGCAAGGGACTGGTGAGGTGAAATTGACTTTGATTCGATTTTTGGATACTTGTGTGTGCGTTGGTTCAGCTCATGTTTATTCCACCGCAAGGCCACCTTTTCATTTGATGATATATTATTAAGAGGAATTTTGTGAAGAAGTATGTTTACTACACAATTTACTCGTGAAGGCGAAATATGTATTTCCAAAGTCTTCTTTTTATTCAAAAAATTATTGTGAACATTATCCATTTTTTGAAAAAAGCTATACTTCAAGGCAATGCTCAATGTCTACAAAACCGTGACTTACAGGGTGCGTTCCAAAAGTAATGCAATTGAATTTCCCGCGCCGCTCCTATAGGTTGGAGAGTTTAGAGGCCCAAGGACAGTACTTTGAAGGATTTTAGGTGTTTTTTGCAAATCTGTTCAATAAATTACTTTAAAAAATAGTAGCATTTTTTTTGGAAGGCCCTCTGTAGATTAGTGAATCGGGAATTTATTTAATTGTTATCTGGCCGGCAAGGGAAAGTTCAATCGTATATAAATACGATGTATGAGATAAAAGGTCCTCTGTTTCAACTATATATTACCATTTCATGAAAACATAAACAATATACTGGCCGTTTATTTTTGTAATATGCTTCGCCACCATTCTATAATACAAAACATTATATAATAGTACTATAACAAGAATGATATCATGCGATGAATGAAAAATAACTTACCAATACAGTCTTGATAATGTCTTTGGAACCAAATTGTTTGGAAAATGATTTTCCAGGTAAATATTTAATGTAAAACCACCGAATCTAATTATCAGATGAACTGACTCCTCTCTTGATTTACACCCGTTTTATTAAAACTAAACCTTTCTGCCGAAGTACTCAGTGTCGTGAAGTTGTGCCAACGATAGACCAAATGAAATTAAACCCCTTCAAAATTTTTCCTTGTGCGAGAAAGGCTTGGAAATATTTTTCAACCGTTCATACTTAAAAATGTAAGGAGGCACATGGTTTAAATTACTTCCAGATGCGGGAAATAATGTAAACTTAAAAAACGAAGCTTTAAAACTAAGACAAAAGGAAGGTTACCGAACCTTTACAAGTGTCACATTGTCAGGACCCTCCGGCGCATCCCTGCCGCTTCCTTGCTTCTTTTTGCCCCCATAGACTAGAGCACTGCCCCACGGGAGGCGGTAGTGCCCACTTTGGGAGCCACTGGTCTAGATAATGCTACAGAGTAGAGCAAATAGCCGACGTAATAATTCTTTCCTGTGGAAACGCAAAGTCTTTGATTATTACTTCGTACGTTAATGATTAGTAAGCTATAAGCAGGTCCCAAAATTATTTCTGCTCTAATCACAAATTGTATATCATCATCGGTATTTTAATCCTAAGACTGGTTTACTGCAGCCCTCCATTCTTCCCTCTTTAGTGTTAATTCCCTCACCCTCTCTCTGGTAGGTTCCCTGTTTTACATCCTTCTTAATTTGCCCTATGTACTTGTCTCTTGGCCTTCCTCGTGGGATCATACCTTCAATTTTTCCTTCTATTTTTATGTTTCTAACTGGTCCATTGTGCTTCAAAGTATGTCCAATCCATCTAGTTTATCTTTACCGTAGAGCTTTCCATATGGTACTTTCCTCTTCTGCTCTTCCATATACTTCCTCGTTCCTTACTTTGCCTGTCCATTCAATCTTCAGCATTCTCCTCCAGCACCATGTTTCAAAGGCTTTTATTTTTCGCCGGCCCACTTTTCCAATATTCCAAGTCTCGGAACCATAGAGCGCCATGCTCCGCACGAAAATCTTGACGAATTACTTCCTTGTTTCCAGCCTTAGGTTCTTTGAACATAGCAATTGCCTCTTCTTCATGAATGCGTTCTACGCTTGGGCTATTCTTCGCTTGATGTCGGTCGAGCTTCTTCCATCCCAAGTTATAGTGCTGCCAAAGTAGATGGAGGATTTCACTTTCTCTAGTTTCACTCCTCGAATTGTGATGTCTGCATTCAGGTTCTCTTTTCCACACACAAGAATTTTAATTTTCTTCTTGTGATATTCATATTATATTTCCGATGTACTTGGTCCCTAGTATTCAGGTGTATATATTTATTTTAATTTTTTTAGTTTAGTGTCATTGATAATTTTTTAATGATGATATCTGGAGAAATGTGAGCAAATTGACTAAATTTATTTTAATTATTTCGGTTTGATATAATCTGTGAAATTAATTGGAGATAATGATTGATCGTGTAGCGGCTCTGGTTTCGACATATTCCAAAAAAGTAATCGGGCTAGAAAATAGCTCTTCTTTCGAAACCTTAACGCCCTAGCAAATATAGTTCCTCGGTTGCGGAAATTCGGAGACCCAGAACAATTGCTGTAACCAGGTGGGCGAGATACTGGGAAAAGGAAAACTCTTCGTTTCTGCTAGAAAGATGCGGTTTTAAGAAATCGGCATTTTTGTCGCCGCACAGAAACAGAACGCGGGAGCTGCTTCGTGGAACACCCAAGTGAACTTGGTCCCTCCCCCTCACGTGGGAGTCTCTCCGTCTCTCGTGGGCTCTTGTTGTTCTTTGGGAAGACTGCTACCCCGCCGCACAAACACGGAGCGAGAGAAGATTGTGTGGATTCTGTAAGAGGAGAATTCGGGAGAAAGTGGAAGGAGGGAGGGGTTGGAGAAGGAAGAGAAGACTGGCATCATTACGCGTTCTCGTGAGAGAAATACCGAAGAGAAACGGACTGATGAGGAAGGGTTAGAAAGAGAGGTCAATAAATGAGGTTGGTGACGAAGAATGTAGTGACTATGTTAGCTAAAGCAAAGAAGAACATGTGAAAGGGAAGAAAAAGTGAAGAGGGAATAACTGGAGGAATGGAATGTGCGTATAGTAATATTATGCATCAATAGATTCCATGCGATAGGTCACTTTTTGAGTTTAGAGATCATGATTGAGCATTTTTTGTATTTCATTTTATCATGGGGATAAAATATGACAACCTGTTAATAGTATTAAATTATATACACAGTAGAGAGGTTATCGTCTCTATTGGTAAATTACGAGAATAAAAACGAATACTCATCATATAATTAGGATTGTAGCAGGTCGGCATAAAGTGTGTACTTGGATATTAAACACGTAAAATTAAGACGAAGGAAGAGCATAACTTCCTACTATTGACGGCGTTCCTAGAGAATTGGCGATAAATTAAGCTTAAAACTAGAAACACATTAAAAAGGGGAATAGGCAGAAATGTATAGTGACGGTTAGGGTAGGAGAACGGAGGAGGATTTTTGCTTGAAGGGATATTTAGATACTAATTGAGGGAAGGAGATTGGAAAGAGCTCATGACTTCTAAAAGTACTTGTATAGTTGCAGGAGAAGACAGAAATATAAAAGGAGAAAAAGAAGGATTACTGAGGTAAAGTAGGAAGGGAAATGTGTCATGGCAATTTAATTTCATAAGGAGAGGGCGATGGTAACAAAGGAGTGACGAAATGTTGAGAGAGAGGTGGAGAAGGGGTTTGCTGGCGGAGTTTCTTCAAACCGAGCTTGTTCAACTCAGCGTGTTAACCTACACCTCTCGTACCTTACCTGTTTTTACCTGTTTTCCACCCCTCCACTGCTCTTATATCCCCGTCTCTCCTTTACAGAGTTGCTTGTTTTCGATGGGAAAAAAATCAGCGGCAGTTTGAAGAGGGACTGGCTCCTTCTCGCGCCCATAGCTACGGAGGAAGTAAGGGAAATATGATGATGATTACGTCTCGCTTGGATTCCCTGTGTGTGTTTTAGTCAGCTCTTGCAGCTGTTTGCCCAAATAACTTTTCTTTCCCCTCCCCCTCCGACACTTCTAAAAACCGCCTTTCGCCATTCCCCTTCCCTCATTCCCCTCGCCATCCCCGGTAGTCGTTTTGCATCCATCCGAGAAACTTGGCTAACGTTTTCATCACCAAGGCAATTTTGTTCTCAGCAAATTATGGCGGCTCAGCGATCCGAGATTTTCCTCTCTTCCTCGAGCTCGGAGCGAGGAAAATGTTTTTTGTTTTTTTCATTAATTTTAGTTTTTCGCCGGCATACAAAAATTTTTTGAACATAAACACCACGTGATTTAGTAGTTTTTACTACTGTTGGCCTTTTGGACAACTGTTAAGTTGTAATTTCAAGCTTTTACTACTATTAAGTGATTGGGGAAAATTATTATCACTCTCAAACCACATTATTAATTTCATTCTAGTTTCCGATGGTTATTTTATTTTTTAATTTATTTAAAGAAACCCTCTAAGAACACAGCCTCGGTGTGTGGCAGTGGATGAATGGACACAGAATAATTTTACCCGAAAATGACCCTACCCCGGTCGAACAATGTTATTATGATCTCCTATTGTTCGTGGAAAAAAATGACATCTTTAATCTATTTATTCTACACTTAATCTCTCAAATATTATTAGCATGATCTCTCCTACCAGTGCGACGGGGGTAATAATACATTTTCAACATCACTGCTAAACAGACCTCCTTCGAATTTATGTACGAAATTCGATGTGTAATTTAACCTTTACTCCATGAGTGATTTCCAGCCTAGCTGCTCTATTATTATGGATATGCTGCTACGTTTATCATAACAACGTTTTAAAAATCTAGCTCGTTTACGCTGCACGCGATGCAATTCGGCAATTAATCAAACTTCGTGAGAATCCCATATACTTGCAGCATATTCTAAATGAGGCCTAACCAATGAAATAGCGTCTCTCTTTGACCTTTTCATCACGTTTATCAAGTACTCTTCTAATAAATCCTATTTTTTTGTTAACTTGTCCTCATTTTCCGTAAGTGTCTTACCAGGAGAGGTTGTGGGTTAAGGCTAGGTATTTAATAGTCTACGCATTCCATTTCGGTGTTCCCAATACAGCAGACGTTCGGGTGGCAATTACTCTTTTTCCACAAATTAATGACTACGCACTTTTTAAAGTTTAATTCTAATCGTCAAGAGTTGCACCAACGTTGTATAGGGAATCCGATTAAACTGCTGCGTCCTCAGGATCACGGATATCACGGTAAACTACTGCATCGTCGGCAAATTAAAGTTTCTTACTAGTAAATACGGAGTCAATTTCGTTAACATAAAGTAGGAATAAAAGAGGTCCGATGACACTTCCCAGGGGACCACCTGAAGTAACTTCTACTGCATCTGAGCTAACTCCAACTTTCAATAATCTTTGAAGCCAACCATTGAAAAAGTCTTTAATCCAACCCCGGATATTTTTAACTAAGCCATTTGCGAGAAGTCTACTATAAGGTACTTTATAGAAAGATTTCTTAAAATCCAGAAAAATCGCGTCCACTGGAACATTGCTCTCTCCCGAAATAAGAATATCGTGAACCAAAAGCGCAAGTCTGTCTCGCAGGATCTACCTTTCTGGAAACCGTGCTAAATTATCATTAATAACTTCTAATTATCGATCTGTTTCACGATCGAACCAGCAAATATATGTTCCATAACGTTGCACAAAATGGATGTGAGGAAATAGGTCTGTAATTACTTGATTCCTCCTTGTATCCGTTTTTAAATATTGGTGTTACGTTAGCCGTTCCCCAATCTCTTTGAACTTTGTGCTCTTCCAGCGACTTCTTAAATATTATTTCTAGATACGGGGCAATTTCCGAAGCTAGATCCTTAAATATACTAGCGGGTATTTCATTGGGCCCGGAGGATTCATTAAGCTTGATATTTTTGCCATTCCTATATTTCCATTACATGAGATTTCAATTTTGGACGTTGACCGGCACGATTTGTTAAGCTATCGGGAGTATTCTGTGAGATACTGGTAAAGAGAAGGAATTTAATAAGTTATCCTTTCCAAACTGCTGGTTATTCTTTCGTCTTTATCATTTTTGAGTGAATTAACAGTTGAGTCATTTCCCGAAACTTCTCTGACGTATGACCAAGATGCTTTTAGATTCTCTTTCAAAATTTTCGCTAACCTTTTCCTTTCCAAGGAATTATTTCTTGATCACAAAACTTTAAAGCCTCTGTAAAAGGTTACGTAAAATCTGAGCCGATATTTAGACTCTTTTATTATTTCCTTCCCATTACCATTCTGACCCATGTACTCCCCGTGAAATGGCAAATTAGTAGTCTAACTATCGATAGAAGATAAATAGTCATCAATTTTCCGGAAAAAGAGTAATTGCCACCCGAACGTCTACTGTATTGGGAACACCGAAATGGAATGCGTAGACTATTAAATACCTAGCTTTAACCCACAATCTCTCCTGGGTAAGACACTTACGGAAAATGAGGACAAGTTAACAAAAAAATAGGATTTATTAGAAGAGTACTTGATAAACGTGATGAAAAGGTCAAAGAGAGACGCTATTTCATTGGTTAGACCTCATTTAGAATATGCTGCAAGTATATGGGATTCTCACGAAGTTTGATTAATTGCCGAATTGCATCGCGTGCAGCGTAAACGAGCTAGATTTTTAAAACGTTGTTATGATAAACGTAGCAGCATATCCATAATAATAGAGCAGCTAGGCTGGAAATCACTCATGGAGTAAAGGTTAAATTACACATCGAATTTCGTACATAAATTCGAAGGAGGTCTGTTTAGCAGTGATGTTGAAAATGTATTATTACCCCCGTCGCACTGGTAGGAGAGATCATGCTAATAATATTTGAGAGATTAAGTGTAGAACAAATAGATTAAAGATGTAATTTTTTTCCACGAAAAATAGGAGATCATAATAGCATTGTTCGACCGGGGTAGGGTCATTTTCGGGTAAAATTATTCTGTGTCCATTCATCCACTGCCACACACCGAGGCTGTGTTTTCGCGATCAAAAACATCTGGCGGCTGCTTCACGACAATGCGCCGTCTCACACCGCGCTTGTCGTGTCGGACTTCTTGGCCAAGCACGACGTGGCAATGCTGCCGCACCCGCCCTACAGCTCGGACTTGGCACCACCGGACTTCTTTCTGTTCCCGAAGATAAAGAGGAGTTTGAAAGGAATGCGATACGGGACTTTGGACGCCGTCAAAGAGGCCGTGACGACGTGTCTTCGAAAGGTTCCCGATGATGCCTTCGCGGGAGCGTTCCAGGAATGGGAACGCCGCTGAAACAAGTGTATCGACTCACAAGGGTCTTATTTTGAGGAATATTAGCTTAAGATATGTAAAGGTGTAATAATTTTTTTTCCTGAGCTCAGTACACTTATTAACCGGACGAACCCTGTATGGTACGTCGTCGGAACGGCTGAAAAGATAAGTGAGCTCCTACGGAAATATAATGTAACGACTAGGTTCTCCACAACAAGAAAAATCAGCGACATCATCTCTAAGCCAAAGGAGCGAATCCCCGATCTAATGCAAAAAGGCGTATATGAGTTCAAGTGCATATACGAGCACGAGTGCACTCGTATGTGGGAAGTCTTATATCGGCCAAACAGGAAGGTCCATCAGATGCAGGATCAACGGGCACCAAAGGGCCACAGACAGAAAACAATTCCGACTCCCGGAAATTGCCGAATAGGCGTGATCGGAACCCGGACCCACGATTAGGTTCGACCAAATTAAAGTGCTGGCAAGAGAAAGACATTATTTTCCGAGACTCATAAGATAAGCGGTAGATTATGAAGAATCCCAACAATTTCAGCCACGAGGACGGCTGCACCCTGACTTCTACATGGAAAAGGGTGATTTCTATTCGCCGTCAGGAAAGAGCCAAAAAAAAAACGACGCAGATCATTTCGACCTCAAGATGCCTCCTGGACCGGAGGCGAAGCAGTTGTCCATCAACACACCCACGAGACGGTATTTCCCGAAACCGGTATGAATCCTATATTCAATAATTCTACCATACTGTCTTTACGGAACCCATTATTGAAATCTACGAAAAAGAAGTAGAAAATACATCCCAAGAAAGAATAAAAAGAAGAAAAAGTACATCTTAATTGTATTCTACGTATGTTTCTCCCTATTTGTGACCACATTAATTATTGCTATATCGTCGTATGTGCCTCTCCCATTTAGGAATCCAAATTGATCATTTCCTTAGTAATTATTTTTCCTTCTCTCTCTCTTCTTTTTGATGATCCTAAGTACCAATTAAGCTGCGAGTAAAATCAAACTCATTGTTTTATAATCCTCACATATGGCTGCCATTCCCTATTTTGGGATGGAAGGTAACAATGAAACGTTTCGGACGAAATCGAATTAATTTCCCTCATATCTCTCGTCCTCCCGAGTTTTCGTGAACTCTTTAGTTCTGCGGGAATGTTATCTACCCAATGGCCTTAGTCAATTTCAATTTTTTTATTACAGTTTCTATTACGCAGTTAAATATGCAAGGATGTAAGTTTTCCACCTACCACCCGAATCTACAGGTATTTTATCTATGTCATATTTTATTTCCATTACTAAGCTTGCTGGTCATAGCTTGATGATCTTTTCCTTGGAAATCCTCTATCTATATTTCCCATTCCTTGTAGATCTATTCTGGTTCATTTAATTATTTTCCTGGCAAATTTTTTAGATACTTGTTCAGTGATTTCAACTTTCCCTGCAGCGCACCTATTTTTCCTTTCCTAAATGACCTTTCCAAATCTATCTATCCTATCATGTATATTCTTTCGTCTTACGCCACCCTTCTTTCACTGTATCAGTTTTTATCCTCATTTTATTATTTAATTTTATATGCTCCCTTCTTTGTTTACATTCTTTAATTTCCTTCTCTCGTTTATATTTTCCTTCTCTCTCTAATCATTTCGTATGTAGCCCTTGTCCTTTGCCTATATATTGTTCCTATAGTTTTGTTTGCAGCTCTCGATTTACAAGGTTTATTTTCTGAGTTAGGTCCGTTTGGTCATAAAAATATATTCGTTAGAAAGTTTGTATTGGTGGTTATAGCTTTCTACACTTACCTACATAATCGTCGTTCATATTAAAACCATTTTCGTTACGTCGTGCCAGCTTCTTTAATACCATTAGCATTGACATTCCCCGCCTGGGAATTAAACCAGTTGGCAACGGTAGTCTTGAGTGCATCGCCGTCTTCAAACTGTTGTCCACCAAGCCACTAATGGTAAGGAAGAGGAAATAATCGCGAGGTGCAGGATAAGGATCGGGAATGCGATCCAAAAACGCTCTTTGAGTCAGCATTATTTACTCTTTGTGTTGATCGTGATTTTCGGTACCCATCTAGCACACAGTTTTTGATATCTGTGCTTTTCCGTAATAATCATGTAAATGGTGGTACATCCAACGAGAGGAAATTTATCAGCCTGAGCACTATCTTTAATTGCCGATCAGATCGTAGTTCTTGATTCACTCGAACTCTTTCATCGGTCTGGATGCTGGATCTTCGTCTTCTTCATGCACATTATTGTGGCCATTTTTGCAGTCTCAACACCATTATTTCACCTTTTCTTTGCTCATTATTGTAGGGTCATAAACTAGGCAAAACTTTCGATGGATGTGGGTAGCTGATGCTTCTTTTACACACTAAAACCGAATCATAGCAACTAGTCTGCCGTTGAAGGTAGGTTTTGGATTGACAAAGACACGGTGCACTTCTGCATTTCGCAGCTTGGTCTAAAAAGATACAAATTGACACCCAATACTACAATAAACCCTTTCTTAATTCTGTGTACATTTATCTGCCTTAATTCGGCCAAATATGAATATCTATTTCCTGTCCACTCGCTTGCCTAACGTTCTCTCTATATCATAGTCACCAGCTTCCTATCATTTGGATTTATCCAACTACTCTTTCCCCACTAATGTGTGGGAATAGAGAGAGTTGTTTTTTAATTGTTTTCCTTTCTGTCCATTTTACCTTTGTCATCCTTCTCCACACCCAAACATAAAAAATCCCTACTCCTCATTATCTTCGCCTAAATGAATAAAATATGAACAAATAAATATAAGCATATGTTCTATTTTGATAGCATTTGCGACTTTGGGAAAAACTTAATTATTTCTATTCACGTGCTCTAATTCTAAAATTTTACTCATCACTGCCATTCTCATATGTATGAAGTTAGCACTATAATTTTAGATTTGATCAATGACAGTAGGTACTTACAAGTATGCATGTACACAAAAAAGATATTAAAAAACTTATTATTACTTAAATTATTAGATTACTTTAAACCATACTTTTAAAATAATAAATATTCAGTAGTGCTTCAACTGTCATATTATTTATTAGGTAATCTACCGGTTAAGGTAGGTTTTTTTTGATGGACTCAACTATCAGATAAATATTTTGTACCTCCAAACAAAACCCAATCCAGCAACCTACTCTACATCAGGTCCCTCTTCATCTCTGTGTACTTCTTTCCTCCCTTTATCCCGTCCAACATACCTATCCTGTTCCTGCCCTTTCCTCGCTTGCCCAACATTCTCCCCTCTATTACCTTCTTCAACATTCCACTACCGCTCAATCCGCCTTTCATCCATTTTTCCTGCCTCCATAGGATTTCTCTCAACAAACCCCTCTCCTCACCCATCATCTCCAGTACTTCCTCATTTGTTTTCCTTTCGGTCCATTTCACCTTCTCCATTCTTCTCCACACCCACATTTCAAAAGCCTCCAATCTACGTCTATCCTCCTGCTTCAGCGACCACGTTTCCGCGCCGTACATAGCTACGTTCCATATCAAAGTTTTTACGAGTCTTTTCATAACCTCCCTACTCAACGTCCCCGTCATCAACTCCCTCCTCCTTGAGAAAGCCTCCTAGCCAAGTGCAATTCTTCTCCTTACGTCCCTACTACTTTGACCGTATTGGTCCCAAACACTTCCGAGATTTGTAAACTGTTCTACCTGCTCTATTTTTTCCCCTGGTATTTTAATATTTAGCTTAGCCTTTTTCTTCCTGGAAAATCGCATAACTTTTGTTTTATTAATATTGATTCTCATCCCATATCTATCGTACGGAACCTCCAATTCACTCAGCAATGCTTGCGACCCCTTGGCTGACCGAGCAACTGATGCTTGGTCATCAGCAAACCTAACCGATTTTACGAATTCCCCTCCGACTTTCATTCCTACCTCCAGTTCTTCCCATGCCTCTTTAATCATTTCCTCCACATATACGTTGAACAGCACCGGTGACAATGGGCAACCCTGCCTTACCCCTCTTTCTAACACTGCCTATCCGGACTCTCCGTTCCCCACTCGTACCTGATCAGTCTGAGACATGTACAGGTTGCGGATCAGCCTCCTGTCCCTCCAATCTAGTCCTATTTTCTGCAATACACGCATTAATTTTTCCCAATTCACTCTATAAAACGCTTTTTCGAAATCTACGAAACAGGCAAATACGTCCTGATTGCATTCTATATTCCTCTCGATTAGTGATCTCATTACTGCAATGGCATCACGCGTACCTCTTCCTTTGCTAAACCCAAACCATAATATGCACTTAATGAAACGAATTGATTGAGAATGTTTATTAACAATAGGTAACCTACAAAACAATTCCGTGCTCATATCAAACTTGCATACCTAATTAGGTATTTTCTATTAATAAACAAGATCACGTACCAACTTTTACACTTCTGGAAATTGAGCTATTTAGTGGAACCTTTTACGTGATGTTATTACAAAACGAGGATTGAGCAACCTGAGGAATTTTGATTTTTAATTAGGAAGGCGAAATTTTTTGGCAGTGTTGAATAATGGTATTATCAAATGATTCAGTGAAAATGAGACTAAAATTAATTAACAATCCGTCTGTAATTCGTGTTTTTGTTCGATTTAATTAGAATAATTAAATATTTTCACAATAAGTTTGTATTTTTCGTGTCCTCAAACATTAATTCGTGGAGAGAGATTGCCATGCGCGGTGTGTCGTCATTTTTCAGATAAATACGGTATGCAGAGACTGCGATGTATATTTATATATAGAGCGATTATTTATATATCAATACATAAGGGAGATGAGAAGACTGGAAACGGGGATGGGGGAGTAAAAGATGAGGGTTGGATAACCGCGATATCTCTCTGTCTTGAATTATTCATGCGCAACTCCTCCATCACTTACCTCCAACCGTCCCGTCGACTCCCGCCGCCCATCGCCGCCGCCACCTTCCCATTAATTCATTTTTTAACCCAGAGCCTTCCTTTCCCCTCTATTTCCTCCCACTGCTACCAGCATTCCTACTTATCTCACCGTCGGCCTCCCCCTCCATTCGGCTCTTTCTCTTCCGAGTACCATCCTCTCCCACTATCTCACCCTTCCCTCCCCCTTGATCCTCCTACATTTATTTTCCTTATTTTCTTCCCATCCGAGGAGGAAGCCATTGAAAAACCATTACACCCGCGACTCACCATATTGGGATGGGTGGGTTTCCCTCCCTCCCCGCAGTGCTCCCTCTTCTCTTTTGCATATCCCTCCTCCACCACATCTCCTCCCCGCAGATCGCGTGACGCAGAGTGGGCGGAGGTAAGCTGAGGAGAGACGTGGCACGATGCTCCCAATGGAGGTCCTTCTGCCTCTCAGGGTTTGTGTGTATGCTCGTGTATTTGTGCAGGAGTAAAGGGATACGGGAAGTTTGGGTTGGTTGGATGAGCGTTATAGGTAGGAGCGAGGGATGAAGGAAGGGAGGCGAAAAAGGTTCCGAGGTGGCATGGGAAGAGGGAAGGGTGGAAAGGTTGAGAGACGTCCAATATTTCCCTGAGTGTCTCTAGTGTTTCCTTTCCCTTATTTTGAGGAATGTAAATACATTCCTCCCACATTTTTATTTATTTCATCGTAATAGAGGGGGAAATGCTTGGCGACATATTCCGTCTCGATCCTTATCCTTGCGAGTTTATGAATAAGAAGGCGCATGTTTTCATTTATTTCCCAAATTTGGCAGAACGAAACTTTTAAGGCTCCGGGGAGAACATATTTCGCAGAATCCGATCCGTTCAAAGTCACCCAAATCAGTAGTTGTACGTTTTTCTGTCATTTGATTGTAAGTGATAGTATGTATTGTCTAATGATGACAACTTATCGAGCCCTGTAACTAAAGTTTAGAATTCCAAAGTTTACTTACCTTCTCTGTTACTTATGGTAGAGTACTTCAAACAATGATGGTACTCAACATATACTTTTGCAATAAACGTATCAAATTACGAACAATTAAATAAGAAGAAAGAATTGTAATATATTCTGTCGGCACACCAGATTATTGAGATTACCTTATGCTGTATTATTTCATACATCGCAATTTTTACGAGATTTATTAATTGGATATATAATTTTAGCATTTGACATGAGAAAATGGTTTCCATATACTTTTCAAAAATTTCCATCAACGATTAATAATCATAGGTATTACATAAAAAAAGCAAAACTGCTTTAAAAAATAGCACTGTTGCTTTTGGAATTTTCCCATTAACTTGTATTATTTAATAAGTTACAGTCTAAGGATTTGGTAAAATTGTACACATTGCTAATAGAAATAAATATGTGTATCGTTTTTACAATTATGATGTTTTTTACTTCTCCGTTCTTAGTCGGAAAATTCTGGCGAACCGTGTGAAATATATAACTACTTAGGTGCCTCTTTTTCGTTAAATAATTCCAAGTATGGACAGAAAGCAATGAAGATTACATCATTTCAATGATCTGATCAGAAGGATCTGGTCTGGGTGTTTAATATTTTAAGGTGGTCACTTATTCAACAATAGCGGTATTGAATTAATTTGTTAGATCAGTAATATTAGCAATTTAATGAATTGCACAAAATGAGTTAGAATGTATTATAATACGTAATACTACCAATTTATGCCGTCTATAAGAAGTGCTTGAGTCTTACTTTTCATTAATAAATGTTTCATTGGTTATTTGTTTAATTTTTACATGTGCTTGTATCATCCGATACATTTCTATTTTAGTGGTTATTTTCAAGAAAAACACATCAATGTGAATGATGCATTAGTCCCAAAAAAGCCAGTGAAATCTCTTTTTAAATGGCTAATTTATCATCCTCTAAGTTTACTGAAATCTCCCAAATATTGAATTCGCTTCTTTTAAGACGATTATGCTACGCGTTGTTTTGAGATTGAGGATCAAAAAGAGTCAAGATTGTGTATTTCTAATTTCTTCAGTTGTGTGTAGACATATTTCTATTCATTTTTTCTTGCACAGTTGCTTAACTGGACCCTGTATCACCAATTCGGATTAGCGATTACAATATTCCCTTGAAAAATAACATTTTCGGATTTTACAATTATAAATGCAGGCAACAAGGAAGGAGCCGATGTGTTGTAAATATCATTGCAGTTTTTAAGTAGAATTCTTTTTGTTACCCCTTCTTTATCCCATATGCTCCTCATGAAGTGACATTTTACGGTTAAATTATGCTCTCTGCAGTTTTTGCAATATTTATTTTCTACTTTTTCAAAATGTATGCCCAGTATTTTCATTGCTCTTGCATCAGCTATTTTTGGAACTCATTTTTTTGTCCGGACTTCCATATTTTCTTCCGCCACTGACTTGAGGGTTGCTGACTGCGCCAGGCGGGTAGACATCGCGTTGACACTGAGGGCCATCACGTGTCCCCTCCGGCAGCAGATATCCCATCATCATCTCCATTCTTCTCCGCTCCCCTTCACCATAACCCCTAACATTTCTCTGCCTTTTTCCTTCATTTATTTTTTTCCCGGTTGTTATTTCTGGTCCTCGGTTCAGACATCCCTCATTATGAACATGCTGAGACGTCTTCCTCGAAATATTTCTTTTCCTGTAAGTAGAGTTATTATATTTTGGTTTTCTCCTCCTCACCAATTACTGGACTCAGAATGGTGAAGAAAGTGATCCCCGAATCTTATAGGGAGTCCGAACCGTCCCAAAATATTATGTTGATTACGATTTTCAGTGTGCTTAAATCCTCTGCTAATGAACACTTTCGGCAAGTAATTAAGTTTTATTATATTAGAAGGTATCATTGTCTCTTTCGGGAAGCAACCAACACTTCCTCATTATTTTGACTGCAGAAGCAAATTATTTAGGTTTTAAATATTACTCACATATTTTAAAATCAGGCAAATTTATACCTATTATGAGTGATTGCATTTTTTAATTGCCTGTATAAAGTTTTGTGCAAGATATAGGAAGTATTTTATTTGAGGACTTTCACCGTATGACTTAAGTGCCCCTCGGTTGAGTCACACGGTGTTGTTTGTACGTGAGTGCGGATTAATTGGATTATGCATGAATGCCATGGGATTGAGGTTATAGAAATGTAAGGATTTTCGGAGGGTATTAATCAATAACTATTTATGGTATTAATTTAAGGTATGTAAATACTGAAAGTCATGTTAACTTCTTCTAAAGACTATCTTGAAAATAGCATCTTTCAGCATTTATTTAGTATGCCAGCCATCACTGGTAACATAACGGGCAACATAGAAACTTAGAAATTTGAAAGAAATCCCTCGTGATAAGATCCTCTTAGGGCAAGGAACAAAGCGATCCCAACGCAGCCGATTAATATGCTCTTAAATTTTAGCAAATTCCCTGGGAATTCGCGGAAAAACTCTTCGTACTCTACCCTGCTACAATTTTATCGAGAAAATTATATTATTTATATGAAGCAAGGAAGTAGAATTCTATAAGTTTTTCATAATTATTCAAAGGCAATATTGACAGAGGATTACGATACAAAAATGCTTTGAATCATGAAAAGAAATATGAAACGAAATCGAGTGCAATGCGAACGCGACTCAACCAATCAGCAAAACGTTTACATGGTTCCTCGTTGAGGAATTTGAAAGTTGCTAAGCTGAGGTGAAAAGTTGATGGTACGTGTGCAAATGGGAAATTCAAGAATTTCTGTAATTTTTTGATTTTTGAATAAAGTCTTTCATGTTTCCATTGTCTGTATGGGATTGCCTAGAGGAGTTTTTTTCGGCGTCCTTTCCGTATCTCACTGCTCTCCCTCTTCTCATTTCCTTCCTACCCAACCCTGTACCCTCTTGGCCCCTCTTACTCCTTCCAAGCCGGTGGCTCCTTAAGAATATCCTCTTTTGCTTCGACCCTTCAAAAATATTTCCATCTCCTTCGTCCCTGCCGCCCTCTCCATCCCATCTCATCTCCCAGGCAACCACGTTCCTTCTTATCCATCCCATCCACCCCCTGCGATCCCCGGCCCCCTCCACAATTCCCCCACTCCTCTCTTTCATCCCCGTCTCTCCCCCCACATATCTTCCCGGCCCACCAAGCCTCCTCTCCCCTATCTCGCCAGCCTCTCCCCCGTCCCCCTTCGCCCTTGATCATTCTCGCCCTCACATTTCCCTTCTAGTCGGGTCCACCGTCTCACGTCCCCTGGATGGAGGAGGCCCCATTACGCCCCTGCCCCCACTCCGCCCCCACTTTCCAGTGTCCCCACCCCCTCCAAGCTCCCACACATCTTTCTTCCGCCCCCTCACACCATCATCCCTCGAATGCGCGGTCCTCCTTATCCCTCACGTACCTCACCCCTTTGGGAAATAGCACACCACCCACACATATCCGAGAGCGCCTCTCCTCTTCCTACCCGGCCAACCATCGACTACCAACGTCACCCCCTTCTCCTCTCCTTCCATGCCATCTCCTTTCGTCGCCTTATTCTTACTTCCTTTTCAGATCACCATTCAAACGCAGTGCGTCCCCCCTCTGTTTCCCCGACTAACCCTCGCCTCCATACTTCCTCCCCACCCCAAAACCAGCCGTCTTCTCGAGAAAAAAAACTCTCGCTTTCCTGTTTCCGAGCCTTCAGTATTTCCCCCCTTTTCGGCGCTGCTTCTGCTCTTATTCTTCCGAATACATTTTTTTACGCCTTCCCATTCTTTCATCATTTTTCAGTTTGCGCTTCTTTTTGAAAAATATCTAATGTTTTTCACGGGTTTCCACATATTTTTCAGGCTCCGTCCATCATGTTTTATTTTCCTACGTCTTTTTTCTACCTGTCTTACTTTCAAGCATGTTATGCTTTTACTACTGATTTTCTTCAGCTTTGGAATTCCATCTTGTTGTTCGTAATATTCTCAACCTCTGTACTTCCTTCCCTTGACATCTGGCGCGAATTCAAGTTAAGTATCTCTCGTCTTTCCTGCTATTTCACTCATTATGGTATCCATATATTTTTACATTATGTATATGTATTCAAATCACACCTTCAAAGTAGTCCCCATTGGAGATTATGCACTTGTGCAAGCGCTTCTTCCAATACCCGAAACAATTCTCAAACTCGATCTTTGAGATAGGCTTTAGTTCTTTCAGCGATACGCTTTTAATGTCATCTTCGGCTGTAAAACGACGGCCTTTCAAGATTCTATTAATTTTTGGAAATAGGAAAAAGTCACACGGGGCCATATCTGGCGAATGTGGAGGCTTGGGCATCGTTGCAGTATTGTCCCTAGCGAAATATTCGCGAACAAATAATGAAGTGTGAGCTGGTGCATTAGCATGGTGCAAAACACATGAATTGATTTTACACAGATCCGGGCGTTTTTTTCGGATTGCTTCACGCAAACGGCGTTGAAATTGTAGGTAGTACTTCTTATTAACCGTTTGACCTGGCGGTAGGAATTCATGATGCACTATGCCAATAAAATCGAAGAACACAGTGAGCATAACCTTCACGTTCGACCGCACTTGTCGAACCTTTTTCGGTCTTGGCGAGCCAGAATGCCTCCACTGGGATGATTGAGCCTTAGTTCCAACGTCATATCCATAAACCCATGTTTCGTCACCTGTTATAATACGTTTCAGTAATTCTGCATCGTCGTTTACTTCATTTAGTGAATCCTGAGCAACTTCCATTCGCCGCTATTTTTGTTCAAAATTCAAAAATGTTGGAACGAATTTTGCTGCCACATGTGTTTCGTACCCAAAAAATTGGAAAAAATGTCATAACATGATCCAATCGATATGCCAACATCATCAGCGACCTCTTTATTTGTGATTCGGCGATCGTTCATTACCATTTCTTTAACTTTTTTCACCTTTTCCTCGATTGTTGATGTACTGGGGCGTCCAGGGTATTCGTCATCTTCAAGGTCTGCACGGCCTTCTTGGAAACGCTTATACCACTTGTAAACTCTTGATTTACTCAAATCAGACACACCATAGGCTTTTGTTAACATTTCACACACCTTATTTAATTTCTTGCGCAAAATTTGATACAAATTCTTTGATCCATTTCTTTTAAGAAACGAAAATCACCGAGTTCATAAAACACGTCTAACCTTAGTGGCTGTCACAGGCAAAGTCCTCAATGAAAACAGCTGAAAGTGTAATCATACTTCAGGGGCATGTACACCAACATGATAAAAAAAATTAACAATCGGGCCTTCCACGCCCACGAAATGAAAAAATTCTCGTTATGTTTTAAACACACCTCGTACATATATACAAGCGGCACAGAAAACAAAGTCAATCCGCAGACATTACAACATCTACGACCCAGGTGTCAGCTTACAAAGTCATCATCAGGACTGAGCAAGTCAAAACCCAGGTCAAGAATAACACAATGTTTGCGGACAAACAAAATACCTTACTATCCCGCATGAAACAAATCCACACCTGTCTACTTCAACCCTCTATAATTAGTGAACGACATTGAGACCCGGATGTTGATAGGCTTTGCACAGCCATATAAATGCCATTTCCATCGTTTTTAATTTTATAGGGTTATCGGATGGGGGAAGGGATGCTAGAGCGGAAACACTGTAACATTGGTTGAAGGGGGTGTTGCGGTGGGAGGCATGTTTAGGATGGGAAGACCCGCAGACGGGGAAGAGAGATTACATGAGGCGCGATGATTGTTTATCCTGAGGTTCAGGGGTGTAGAGCACTGGCCTATATAAAATGCCGGGCAAAGTTTGCATGGCAGAAGATAGACTACAATCTGAGATGTGCATGAGGGGTGGGGGAAGGGCGGAAGAGAGTTAAAAGATGGGATGGAGAGGGGTGGATTGGTGAAAATAGCACAAGTTTTACATTTTGCTCGCAAGCAAGGAGTGGGTGTGATTCTGGGGGTGGGAGGGGATTTGGAAGGAGGCTTGGTGAATTTAAGGAGATCTGATAGTTTGGCGGGCCGTTTAAAGGTAACAGAGGGGCAATTGAGAAGAAGGTTGGACGAAAATTTGTGGTTTTGGAGGATCGGGTACAGGTCTTTGAGGATGAATTTGAGGGACTGAATGCCAGGGAAGGAGGTGGTACACATTGAGAGAGGGTGGGAGTCTGTGGTTGAGGGAGGCTTGGGGATGTAGGAATGCTTTAGGATTTTTTTGTTAAGGAGAGAATCTGGGTATCCCCGTTGGAGGAGGGAGTGGTGAAGGTTGTTGAGGGATTCGGGATGGCTGCAAATACGGTGTCCGCGGATAGACAGGGAATAAGGGAGGGAGCATTTGGTAAGGTAGGGGTAGCAGCTGTTGAAATGAATGTATTGTTGTTTATTAGTAGGTTTCATATGTACCGAGGTCAGAAATTTGTTATTGGTTAGGGAACTATAAGCATCAAGGAAGGTGATCTGTGAAGATGAGATGCTGGGATGTTATGTGAAATATTTTATTAGAGATATTATTAGAGATATTTTGTTTGTCCGCATACATTGTGTTATTCTTGACCTGGGTTTTGATTTGTTGAGTCCTGATGATGACTTTGTAAGTTTTCACCTGGGTCGTAGATGTTATAATGTCGGCGGATTGACTTTGTTTTCAGTGCCACTTGGTATTATTTCCACAGCCTCCCTCTCATTTCTATTCCATCTCCACTCCCCTATGGCCTCCCTTCTCCCTTCCACCCCTCCCCCACCACCCGTTCTCCCTTTCCCCCGTCCCCTTCTCACATACCTTTCACCAGTCAGTCCTTACTAATATTCCGAGGAAGATGGAGCAGAATTTCGTCGAAATGATCAATAAATAACGTGTGAGTGTTCCTTTTATGTGCTCTCATATTGTTTGGTGCTGTCTAAGTTTTATATATATATATATATATATATATATATTTATTTATGCAAACCATATATATTAGGAAAAGGGAAAGGAAGACAGAGAAGACGAACTCAGGAGAGGTGGGGAAGGTGGAATCGAGCAGATGAAATGTATAAAAATATATCTTTGACCGGGACTTGAACACCGGATCTTTCAACTTGCCAGGCGGATGCTCTAATCACTTAAGCTATCGAGGAAACGTAAATGCCTCTGATAAAATATATATATATATATATATATATATATATATATGGCGGGTCGCGGTGGTCTAGTGGGTAGAGCGTTGGACTACTGACCGGAGGGTCCCGGGTTCGATTCCCGGGCAAGGCACTTTGGGCACCTGCAGCTCCACCCAAGCTAGTTGATTTTTCGGGTACCAGATCTTCCTGGGAAACCATAACCGGCACAGGGAAAGGAACTGGCCCCCCTACCCTGATGTGTGAATATTTACACGCCGTCGGGCTTGGTACATGGGTGAGCTCTACCATCACCTACTAAACCGACCTTCGGGTTGATATTTGGGTATATATATATATATACAATGTAAATTCACTAAATAGTCAACACAAACACAGAAACAAAAACATATAAAAGAGGGATTCACTGTCTGTTCCTAATTCCTCTTGAGAAAGGTGGTTGCGCCACCGAAAATTCGAGCATATATATAATATATATAATATATATATATATATATATATATATATATATATATATATATATATATATATATATATATATATATATATATATATGATCTTGAAAATGACCCTCTTCGGCGCACAAACACGCAATCACTAAGATAATAAATATTACACACACAGAAACATAAAAGAAGGACACTTACAGTAGATATTTACGTTTCGACAGCACGGCCGTCGTCAACTGATGACGACGGCTGTGCCGTCGAAACGTAAATATCTACTGTAAGTGTCCTTCTTTTATGTTTCTGTGTGTGTAATATTTATTATATATATATATATATATATATATATATATATATATATATATATATATATATATATATCTATATATATATACAGGTATCTGTAGGTATATATATGTATATATATGCATACATGTATATATGTATAAATATGTAAATACATTTTTTTATATGTATATATATATACACAGATGACTATGCTCATGTTTGCCTTTTGTCATTCTCTTTCCGTTTTACGTTCTTCCCCTATTCTTGAATCTTCTTTCATTCACATCCTTTACTTTTTCATTTCTCACATTGTCTTTATGTATCTCTTTTATTTTTTGCATTATTTTATAAGCAAGATCTGGGACGAGAGGAGTCCACGGAGATCATAAGGAGCTTGAAGGTGTTGGAAATCTTGTTTCGAACACTTCGATTCCAGGGGCAAAGGGATTGGGACACTAAGAGTGGAGAAGGGAGAGGAAAACGAGGGCGAGGCGGAGGAAGAAGGGTAAGAGAAGGGTCGGATTTGAAAGCGAAGAAAAAAATTAAGAATGATCGTTCGTCTGCTCCGGAGGTGACAGAGGGAAAGGAGAGGAGATTGTGGAGGGGGTAATCGAGGGAAAGGGTGGGAGAGCGAGGAAGAGAGAGAAAAAGGAATGTGGGAGAGAAGACGAAGACTTTTGAAAAATATAACTAGAAAAAAGTGAGCTTCCTGATAATTACTTTACAAGTGAGACCCGTATTGCCGAAGGAAGAAAAAGGGGTGAGTTTGTAGGTTAATAATATGCAAGCTCTATAGCTACAGGCCATAGATTTGATTGGACTCCGGTTAGAAGTGGCATCATCGCTAATTACATTTATCCGCCATAAAGTCAAATTTGAGCCGCCGTTTTTTATTTGTGATTGTACCAAAAATCATCTCATGAAACAGTAAAATAAAAAATATTTTACGAATGGAATGAAGTAATTTATGGCGTAATTTTTTATCGTGTTTTAAGAACCTTAATTGATTAGGTAATTGTCATCTAATTGGTCGGTTTTTGGGCACTATTTGGAAGTCACATCACAGACGAATATTAAGAGTAGTGAAAAAATCTGCAGGATTTAAACCAGCTACTTTTTGTAGTCGCCGAACATTTTAACCACTATGATGTGCCAAAAAATAACCGGAAGAAAAAATACTAATCCTTAATTATAGATATAACTCGAAAAGGAAGCAGAAAAATCTCATCACATCGGCTTCCTCGTTTCCAGCAACGTGCTGCTTCCTTTTTTCCAGTATTTTTGGAGTGGATAATTTTTGCACTCCCGCTTGCGATACCCTCGCCCACATCGTGGTGGTATTGGATGGATTCTTTTTCGGTTCGCCCAGAATTCCCTCTCTTCACTTCCCCGCTCCGTTTGATTAAATAACCACCGATTTTGCGAGGTTTTTCTTCGACTACTAAGCTATTCCATACACGTCGGAAGGGGGCAGGGGATAAGGAGGAAAGAGTGGTGAGGAGAAGAGCACGTTTGAGGACTGAGATGGAAGGAATAAAAAAAGATGAACGCAAAAGGATAATAGAAAACCGAACGAAAGTCTTGCTAGCAATCATGTGCGTGTGGATGTGTGTGTTCCTCTTGCGAGCACCATTTCGGGGGGAGGTGAAACCGCGAAAAACAAAAGACCCACTCCTTTCGCTCGTTAATAACTCTTTTTTTTACTCCTACTACAACCATCTCTTAATATATTTCTTTCTTCCTTTACCGTTTTTTTTCAAAAACGAGAATCTTGAAAGGGGGAGGAGGGCTTCCCTCTCTCTGTATTCTTCTCCTCCCCAATATATCGCGAAAGCACTCTTAAGCCACCGGCTGGTGACGGTGGTCGGTTGGTCGCTCTTTGGGCCGTACGTGGTGGGAGAACCTGATGACTGGGAGGAGAGACGGAGCGGGTGCATGTAAGAGAAGGGCGGTGAGGGGGGGAGAGTGAGTCTTGTGGAACGCCCCTCATCTCTCCCCTATTTCCCTCGAAGTGGAGAAAGGGGTGGCTGGATGGAATATTCTCCAGAAAAGGCGGTCACGTCCGCGGTTTTTGTAGTTGGGTCCGCCATGATGGAATATCCGGGCCGCGCTGTCTTTTTTTCTATTTATACGGGACGTAGCAGGGCGTTGAGATATAGGGAGGAGGGTGGGGAGAATGGAAAGACCCCTCCCTTTCTTATCCAACCCCCTCTCCACCTCCCACTTCGCGTTCCCACCTTCCACCCTGCTCCACCCTCTTTTCCCAATCTCCTTCTCTTTCCGCAGGTTGAGCGAGACGCGCTGTATCGCGTGGGAGGGAATGTAAAGAGGGGAGGGCGGATGTGGAGCGGTGTAGGAAATATGCCGCGGCGCAGAGGGAAGGGTCCGGAGGAGGGATTGAAGTATGTGGACGACCAAGGAGAGTGGTGTAAGAAGGCGGCAGAGAGGGCGGATAGTTTGGTGGGAGTGAGGGAGAGGGAAGGGAGAACGGTGGACTGTGACTGTAGTATATGTGAGATGCCATGAGGGTTGAGGGAAAATGGAAGGAGGGGCGACATGAGATAAGGAGGCGCCCCGAGAGGTGAGAGAAGAAACGATAAAAAGAAATATAAAAGATGAGAGCCAGAGGGAGGGAGATCCTACATCCCGCTCCCCGCACCCTTCCTTTCCCTCGATATGAGGGAATCTCAAGAGGAAGTGGATGGAGACGATGGTAGAGGAATGGGATGGAGAAGGGACGGTTCCTGATTCTTTTGGGGAGGCTTCCTTTGAGGAACCGGGCCAAGGGAAAGAGGCACAGATGCTGAGAGAGAGAGGGCATGGGATTCTGTAATAGGGATATGCGTGTATTTGTTTGAACCTCCTGTGACACTGTGCCTATCTTTCATCTTGTATTTCGTGTTTCTCCTTTTTGATGCTAAAAATCGTTTGTTCTCCTTCGAGCCTTACATTTCCTTATTCCTTTTTGCTCTTACTCATGCCGATATATATTTAATATGCCATGTATTATTTCATTTTTTGTTTCTGATTTTGGGTAATTTTTGGAGTTCACCTGCTTTCATTCAATTACCTAATAACTGATGAAGTTGAGGGTAACACTTGAGTGGAAGTCTATACTGATGGAAGGACTTATGTATGAAGGCTTTAGCGTTTCACTGTAAAAAGAGGTATTTTATTTACAATATGCTTCAGTAAAATGTAGAATGTTCAGGTAACCTGTTAAAAGTTCGACAAATCACAATCTTTTTATATTCACATATTTTAATTTATACACGTTTGAATAACAGTCTTTTATGCAATACAACTTTTAAGCCTTCATTGCTAAGCTCTTACAACGCCTGATTTTTATCGCTCGCATAATAAATTTTAACCTTTCTAGAGGTAAACATTCTGATTAAATTATTATTAAGCAACGGTGAATGGACTCTTCACAGTAATTTACACGTTGAAGTTATTCGAATATGTAGTAATGTGCAGGTCAAATCTGTATAATATAAAATTCGTTAAAATACGAAAATGGTCCGACAGTTTCAGGATTCGAGTTCTCAGAGGATTAGGTTATTCTGTTTCTGGATTTGTTATCCAAGACTTGCTTTAAGTACAACACCATGAAATGCCAACTCTTTGAATCGCAAACATTATGCTTTCGATTTTTTTGTTAATCCCTTCACACTAGTATGAACAGAAACACAGCTGTTAGTATGAAGGAAACGTTTGCATACTAAAGGAAGGCTAAATACATATAAAATAGTTAAGCTACATCATTTACTTTGTACTTATTTTGAAGTTTTTATATGCCCACGCTTTCGAATTAAGGAAAATTTTTTGGAGTAGTAATCTGCAAAGGGAGACGTTTCTTTTTCGTGACTATTGTTTCATAATTTTTATATTCTCCTTTTATGGTGCAGGGGAAAGTACTTCTTTAATGAAAAAAATTACTTTGGGAGTTCTTGAGAAGTAGATGTGTTCAGGTTCCCCGAAAATGTTTAGTCATTTTCTGAATAAAATCTGGGTTCGAATGTTTGCGGCTTGCGTGTATGAGATTAGTATGCACTTTTAGATTTCTTACTTTAATGATGTATGGCATTTTTGTTCAGTTCATTAATAGATTAATTTTAGGCAAACTCTACCCTCCGCAAGTTTGGTTTTTTTCAATGTCAGTGGCGTCTAACTAAAATCATTTAAAAAGATTGTGAGATTTGAAAACAACAAGAGAGAAAAATTGACTCCTATTACATTAAAATGATTCTAATTTTGGTAGAATATTATTTATCTCATTAAACTGTGAAATAATTGAGATATAATGGGAAACATAAATCATTATAAGAGTTCAGCATTACGCTTCCTTTTTCTGTTCTCCATGTATCGTATCTCGCAACAGCGATTTATAAAACGTCGTTCCAAAGCGGATTTCTGTTTTTTTTTGCACTTTTGGATATGGTCGGCATAGATACCCCATTATCTCCGCTGACTGAGTCTGCCTAATAGGACGAGTGCAATATCCATCCCCTTCCAAAAGAAGAGGGACATATAAAAAAAAAGACTTTATTTAAGAATAAACTATAAGCAGAGATGATTTTGACGTAATACTTCCCTTATCCTTGTAGAAGTGGAAAGAAAAACTTTTAACAACCCTATGAATACATTATGTTGCCGTTAGTTATCAAATGAGCTCTTTGTCTGTGGTCAGGAAAAGAAACATCGCAAGAAGAAAGTAATGCAAAGTAAATGTGCCCGTTGTAACCATTACAGTTTTAATCTCCGTCCCTTTCTTTGACGTGAACTTTTTAAAAGCCATCATGTTCCTATTCCATTTCAGTTAACGCTTTCAGTTTTCCTATCCAACTACGAAAAAATAAGAAAAATCTGGTTTTTACCTCTATGCACCTTCCGTGGTCACACATTATTTTCCATCAGTTCTTTGCTCGAGGCTTCTCATTTCCATCGAAAGATTTAAGGATAGCGATGCGTATTTCCCCAAAGACTTGGTGTGGGGTGATTAATGACACAGAGTTTTCCCAAACTGTAATGGAGATAATACTGTTAAGTCCAGGAGAGGAAAGATAACTGAGATATAACGGAAATATTTGCGAATTAAGTGATCTCTCGCTCGATCTTTTAAAGACTAGGTTTTTTGTAGGAAAACACCTGTGGTGTACATATATGTAAACGATCGTTTTTAATGCGTCAGAAATTTATTTGACTGAATTTAGACTCAATTTAGAAAAAAAATCTTGATTTGAGATAAAAATGTCCAATTATTTCCTTCACAAATCGTTAAAATAAAAAATATAATAAATGTGAAAATGAAAAGATAAAACGGTATTTGCAAACTGCCATGCTTGTAAAAGAATCGATACTAAATATTGTAACTTCATAAAATGTTGAGTTAATTTATTTCGTGATTTTATGTTGTTTATACTGCGTTCTTTACCATCTATTGTTTATCACACTCCATGTTTGAAACGAACTGCATTCTTCCGACGGATTGGACACGAATTTTAATTCTGTTTTCTTTTTACATTTATATTTTACTTATTCATAGTTTAAGGGTATATATATATATATATATATATATATATATATATATATATATATATATATATATATATATAAAATTCACTAAATAGTCATAGCAAACACAGAAACTAAAACACATTAAAGAGGGACTCACTAGTTCTCGAATTTTCGGTGGTGCAACCACCTTTCTCAAGAGGAATTAGGAACAGAACCGAAAATTCGAGAACTAGTGAGTCCCTCTTTAATATGTTTTAGTTTCTGTTTTTGCTATGACTATTTAGTGAATTTTATTGTGCACGTTCGTGGCTTTTCCAAGAAAGTGAATATATATATATATATATATATATATATATATATATATATATATATATATATATATATATATATATATATATATATATATATATATATACACAATGTAAATTCACTAAATAGTCAACAAAAACACAGAAACAAAAACATATAAAAGAGGGATTCACTGTCTGTTCCTAATTCCTCTTGAGAAAGGTGGTTGCACCACCGAAAATTCGAGTACCAGTATATATATATAATCTTGAAAATGACGCTCTCCGGCGACGCACAAACACACAAACACTAAGTTAATAAATATTACTCACACAGAAACATAAAAGAAGGACACTTACAGTAGATATTTACGTTTTGACGGCACGGCCGTCGTCATCAGAATCATGATGGCCGTGCCGTCGAAACGTAAATATCTACTGTAAGTGTCCTTCTTTTATGTTTCTGTGTGTGTAGTATTTATTATATATATATATATATATATATATATATATAACTCTTGAACGGCACAATATAACACAGAATAAAACAGATAACACGTAAAAGGACACTCACACTGTAGATGATTTGAGCTTTCGGCCTACTCCGAGGCCTTCTTCAGGTCAGACTCTGTTATCTGTTTTATTCTGTGTTATATTGTGCCGTCAAAAATTTATATTGCTCTCGTGAGTACTTCCGCATTATCGATATATATATATATATATATATATATATATATATATATATATATATATATATATATATATATATATATAGAGAGAGAGAGAGAGAGAGAGAAATTCCACATGATCTTGAAGTTATTTAAGTGCTATAGATAACGTAAAAATTAGGTTGGCTATCATTTGCGATGAGCAAGTTGAGAAAAAAATATTTGCCCCAAGGGGATGGGTAAGATTGGAGGGTGGAGACGATGACAAGACCGAGAATTTAAGGGGTGGTGGAAAGAATGGTTTTGGGGAAAGAGTGTGATCTCCGGAGATAACTCGATGACCTTTTGTTTGCTTACATTGCGTGATCGAGAGTTTTGAGGGTACCCATCTTGGTGCTCTCTCCTCCGAGCACCAGACGGCCCTGGATAGGCAGTGACTGAGCGTCGCTGGCTCAGGCTGACGTCTCGGGCCGAGGATAAATGACAAACTCAAGTGTGTAAAGCATCACCACTGAGGGAGAGAGGGGAAGACGGAGGCGGCGGGATTGGGAGTCAGGATGTTTGGGGGAATGGTGGTTTGGGGATAGGAGGGAGCATGGGAGAACGGGGGCGTTGGCTGCTTCCATAAGAGCGTGATGGAGAAAAAGAAGGTCCTAGGATGATACCTTGAGGGCGGGGCAGGTGTTCTCAGAGGATACGGCGGCATTCCGAACAAATGGGCGGACATAACAGCATCTCGGCGGGGAAGGTGGGTAAACGCATCGTAGAAATTCAGGGGAGGGATAGACGCCTTATGAGAAAGCACGGTGTTAAATCTCCTTAACTCAGTTTCATGTGCGTATGCATGTAGTAGATAGCAGTGAAAAGTATGCTTTCGAGCTCAAGGGATGTGGGAAGATTTAAAGAGTGTTGATTTTTGCTCGTGTATAGTGCGTGAAAACGGCGTATATGTATGCGGCCCCAAATGATAAGAAGAATGGATTATGTCCCCATCATATTATATGCTGAATACACAAGGCGTGAACTTTTCCTCCTTGCCCTTTCAGAAAACCTATTCGAGGGATGTTATTCATGACTAAGAGGTGGACTCTTTTTGGAAACATTCCAAATATATAAGCTCACCCCCTAGCTTTCGGACTGTGTGCATTCGTAGTCCGGCGGGACCTGGAAGCCATCACCAAGAAATGTCTAGCTCTCTGGAAATTATTACCTTTAGACATAGGAGTATTACCATTTTAAGGACATTTCTTTTGAGTGATTCGGTTGGGATGTGGGTGAGGGTACACCGGTGCTGTGAGAGAGGAGACGTGGCGGCCATGAGGAACGTCGGTGCTCGAGAATGAGTGCTGTGAGATTGGTCCAAAAAACATACGCAAATAGGCGTGAGTGAGAGAACTAACTTGAGCAGGCTCGCGCTCCGTTCTTCTTTGGTCCCTTTCGATCGAGGCGCAAGGTTTAAAGTGCTGGTTTTAACTCGGAGATATGTTGAAGTTAAGAAGGAAGAATGCCGAAGTTGAGGGGAGGGAGGAAGAGAAATCGGTCGAATAGGGTGAGGGTAATCTTTAGGATGGCAGTGCGTGTGAGATGGAGTCTTTTGCGGGAGGAGGAAGAGCATGGGTCGATGCTAGGGGGCTAGGAGAGGTGGCGGGTGGGCCGCCGGGAGGGCAGAGGTGTGGGGGTTGGCAGCAGATATGGGGCGAGACGGATGAGAGCCGTGGCAGGCTCGGTGCGGAAGATGGATGCGAGCTAGTGTGAGACAAATGACGGTCGGAGGAGGAGCAGGGAGGAATGGGGAGAGAGAGGACTTTTTCGTGTCTCGCGGGAGGGGATGGTTTTGTGCGGTTAGAGAGGAGATGGTGGATGGGAGGGTAGCACGGGGGGAGGGACCTGGAATGAGAGGAGCGAGGAAGTGGCGGGAGTGACGTCAGATGAAGAAGGAAAAGGGATGGGAGAAGATGGGAAGAGTTTTTCTTCTTCCCGTGCGGTTATCTCTCTTGTAGAATACCCTACCTAACAACTAGTCATCTTTCTCTGCTTTTTTACCAGTTTGCAAAAAATATGGGCAGGTGATTGATGCGATCTTCGGGGTGGAGAAGAAGAGGAGGAGTAGAAATGCTCGACTTTGATCTGTCTTGTCTTTCTCTCTCCCTCGCTCTTTCGCACAAAATTTCCTCTCCATCCCAAGACGAAAGCGTGCACACAAAAATGCCCGCGCGTGCGTCTCGGACGATCTGAGAAAAGGGGTGAAAATCCCCGATTGTCCTTTTTGTTGGAAAAAGGAGAGGGATTTGCGGAAATGATTTTCGCGGAAAAAACATGCCCCTGTCTTTGTCCCTCACCTTCTCAAAGACGTTTCTTGTCTTTAATCCCCTCATTCTGCTCCTAAATTGCAATTTACAATCTTGCGATCTCGGGGCTTGTAGTCTCTTTAGCGTCTGTTATAGAAGGGTGTTTTAAAATAACGGTTCAGATGATTATAAAGTGATGAATGTGCCTCCTACTTTCTCGAATGAAGGGATTATAGTTTTCTTTGTGACCAGTCATTAGTTTAATTATACATAATTTATTTTTAATTTGAAAACAGAGTTTCTAATTTAAAAACCATTTTGCTTGCATTGTTAATCATGATAATCCCAGTATTTCACGGAAAGGATGAACGTTAATTTAAATGCGCTTTCAGTTGCCAAGACTATACATTGAGAGTAAATCGAAATTAGTTTTTGGGAAATTATTATTATTACTATTAATACTGAGAACCTATATTGTTATTACAATTAATTTTTTAGGAATTATCAAAGAGGTTATTCTTTTCAAAGTAAGAAAATATTATGTATTTTGAGGCTACTCACTTCAGGGACACTTAATTACTACGTACTTACTCAAGGATATTAATAATTTCTAAACTCGCCAATTGATGTAGCCGTGTGATCTATACCATACAATCACCTACTTGTATAATGAGCCTAATGAGGACTAAATACGCATGAAGATAAAGAAATGAATATATAGATGTGCACTAAATATTTATTTATTAAAACACAAAAACTTGCAAAATTGCGAAAACGTATTTATACGGATCAAGGTACCAGCAAAAGAAAGAAACATATATAGGACAAATAAAAGGCCAGAAGGGAAGTCAGAAGAAAACAGATTCCCAGAAAAAAATGCTTCCTTCAAAGGCACTTGAACCGCGGACCTTCGACGTGTTGGATCGATGCTCCACCAGTTAGAGTATTGAGGAAACCTAATTACCACTGAAATCAGTGCAAGGTTTATGCCATCAAACACCCTGATTCTTTAGTCAAGACATAACATTCGGTGACTATTTCACCCGAAGCCAGTTGAAATGTACGAACGCATAAGAGGAAAGAGTGACAGGGAAACCGTCATGTAATGTCAGGAGAATTTGGTAGTGTTTAGTACGTTTCATATTTGCTATTCTATAGACATAGCGATTTAAAGAATTCACCGAGTATAGACCTGCCATAGTATACCTTAATAGAACTTATATAACTCAGAAAGAAATAACTAGTCCGATGTTAATATAAATTTTTTTAATTACACACAACAGAAAGAAATACATAAGATGAATTATAAAAGACAAATTTTTTTAACGTTTCAGTGGTTATTCCAAGGTCAGTTGAAATGAATGACACTTCTCTGCAACTGTGGAGTAAGTTTCAAATGACGTTAATAGTTGAAGGGGTGAAAATAAGATACACGAATCTGCCATCGTATTAGTGCCGTTTGGCAAATCATAGTATGCTCTTATTTGATAGCAACAGCCGCTGCCTACCGGGATGCCATTTCTACGTACTATTGCTTTGTTCATGGTGTAGCATGATATTTTTCAGTTGTACATTAAATTCGGATGCACTGCATACCCCCTGGCATATAGCGTTTTATATTAATTTTCAAGTAAATTTATCTCCTAGTCTGATTTTTACGTTATCCCATTTCCTATTCAACTTTTATATTTTCCTAGAAATTCGTCTTTTGCCACGATACAGGTTTTCAAAGTTACCGTATCAGGGCCACGCTGGCGGACTGGTTTAAGGAAACGGAAATAACATCCCAAGTTTTTTGCGGCAGTTAAAAATGACCTATATTTTATTTACGCCTGTACAAAAATAAAAACAATGATTCAAAGCTAAATTGAAAAATTCGATTGAGAATTGCAAAAATTGGTCAAATATTTTATTAAAAACTGCAATTAAATATCTAAAGGATTATTTTAGGGGTCTTTCGGCAGCCTATTTTATTTTTTCTTTAAGAGGTGAGATTAATTAGTATTGTGGAAGCAAAAATAATTATATACAGAATTCAGTTTTCGGCGTCTTTCTATCCGTATCAAAGGTTAAAAACATAGAATGCCATACGGCGGACGGTGTACCTGAATTACTCTCCACGCGACAATCAAGCACGTATTTAAATTAGACTGAAAACCCATCAATAGGATTTTGAAGCAGGGCCTCGGCGTTGGATGAAACGACCTCACTAATTCGGTCTATTTAAAAACTATTTATACTTAGCTTTTCGACTGCTACAAATATGCCATACAGTGATGTCAAGCACATTAACTAATGAACAATGGCTATTCCTATTATATAGTAGAAGAGCATATTGGGCAAAATAGAAGTTACGTACTTCCTATTATTATCACTAGTAGGACAAAGTTTGAGGCATTTCACTGGTTGATATATACGTCTACAGTATTATTTAATTAAATACGAATGTTTAATCATCTTAAAAGTACTACTGTATTGACTTCTCGCATAATAATTTCTCTGAAGCAAGTTATACTTACACGAAGATTCTCTTTACTGCAATGTTTTACATTTATGAAATACACATATTGGGGATACTCCATGAGGGTAACTCAAGTGTATTTCTTTTTCTGTTCTTCATGAGTTTTTTACAAGTACACTTCATCACTAACGGTATGCGCATTACGAATATAACGTAAGCGTTAAATCTTTTGATATGATTTTAGAAATGTAATCTTTCCATGCTGGTCAATTAGTGTATTAAAGGACTAAATAGTAGCTCTCGATAATTTTGCACATAGAATTATCTTCACTATTTTCAGATAGATGGATATTATATAGATGGTAAACGGAAATCAACTGCATTAAGACTATAAATTAAAATCCTGAACTTCTGGATTACCCCCATTCAATTATATTTTCTTTTCTCATGGTGTACATTTTAATACCTTGTAATTTTATGAAAATTGGTTATATTTGAAATAAAAGGCAAAATACTTACGATTCTGATATCGTTAAAAACAAATTTAGAACTCATAATTGAATCTCCAATGTTTATAACTTCGTTTTATATTGGTATTTTAATGATATTTCTTTAAACAATGTGTTAATAAGTGCCCATTAATATATAATTATACTTATTTTATTTTTCCACTTGGCTCACATCCGATTTTACCACGAATTCAGAGTACTTATTTGATGTTTTGGAACACAAAATAAGGAACATTTTAATTGATGTATTTTTCTACAAACTGTAATTTATATTGACGAGTGAATCAAACATGTACAGTTATGCACTAATCATAGGAACACGATTTTTTATGCTGAATGGTAAAATGTCACATTGTTTTACTATGAAATGAAACTTTTTGGCTTGAATTTTATTATAAGAATTAATGCAAATTACCTAAAAAGTCATGTCATGGAGCTGACAACAGCAGAAAAATCTTATTATTTTTCTCTTTAAATGTTTTATTTTACGTCTTGACTATCTCTACCTTAGTGCTCGTTTACTCGGGTTATCACTCCACTTGGCAATTGGTTATTTGGTTAATATTTGAATATGTTGCGTAAACATTCATGAACGCATTTATTTCACAATTTATTCTTTATCAGCGGTGATTTGTTTCCTTTAAAGCCATTTTAACACAGTTTACCTGTTTAGACTTGTTACCTCTTTTCATTCACCCAAAGCGCCACTCTGTATCTTAATTTTTTCCCAAGGCTTTTAAGGAGTCTCGACCTTATTTGTGTCAAGAACGCTCTTTTCAATGCCTCGCGGAGGAGGGAGAGAGAGAGAGAGAGAGAGGTGGAAAAAGAGAGGTGTAAGAGTAAAAGAGAGAGAGACTCATCTTTAAGATCTTCCTTTTAATTTTTAAAGGTGTCTCGAGTCTTGGCGCGAGAGATGAATGAAAAGCAGATGTTTTCCCGCTTAATTTAGCGCTTCCCCCACATTTCCCACCCTAAGAGCTTCCATTCCCCCTCCTCCTTCAACAAGCTTCTCCCCTCCCCATGCCATCCATTCCCTTTCTTTAAAAACTTCCCCGTTCTTTTGCCGTTCCTCCGGAGTCAACCCCAATTGTTCCGACTTTCTTCCACCGGCATCACTTTCCTCGCCGTTTTTTTAACCATCGACTACTGCCAACACCTCCCCTTCTCTCTTCATATCTCTCTTTCGCGCTTCTTTTGTTTTTTGTAACTTCTCCCTCCATTGAGTCGTACAGCTCCACTCCTCCTTCAGTCTCCGCCCCCGATCTTCCTACCTCTCCCGCCGCTTCATTTTCTTTTCTTTGTGCCCCCTCTCTGCCATCTAACCTCCCTCGTCTCCTGCACTCTACAAATCTTGACTCGTTCTCCCTTCATCCACGCCACTTACTCTCTTCCATCTTCTCTCATCCTTACCCTTCTGTCTCCAAGTTTCTTTCCTTATTTTTTTCACCTCACGCCATATTCACGCTTCCTCCTCACCAGCGCGAAAAAATCTCTTTATAAGCCCCTTTCTAGACTCTCATTATGCCTTCTTTCATTAAATCCGTGTTCGCTTTATAGCCGTGGTCTCTCTTTCTTCTTTTCTCCAGCAACTTCAACTCAAGGTGTTGAATCGCCTTCTATTGTCCATCTTCAAGTCCCCCCTTGGCCCATAGATTACTCTGATCTTTGAGAAGAGTAACTCCATACCACTTTCAGTGGATTATGGCGATTGCTTTCCATCTTAAGTTAGTTTTCTCTGATTTTTTGAAACGATGTAACCACATGCCAAATTTTGGTTTTTCCAAGCTCTGTCTACAACACTCGAGGCAATTTTCCCTTCTAATTCATTCCTTCTGTCTTTTGTAATCCGCGCCTTATTTCCTGTTCCTGCTCTGGCTTCCTTTCCCATACTCTTGCTCTTTTATTTATTGCCTTCTTTATTATGCTTTCAAGAAAAAAATCGTTTCCATTTTCTCTTTTAGTCAATTATTCACTTACATCCCACGCCTTCTTTGTTAGCGACCTCAGTTTCTGTGTATTTAAACGTGCAACACACTTTCTTTCCATCCAGTTTTAACAGGATAAATTCCGTTTTCTCGGCTCCTTCGTCCTTCTCTTCCCCATTGCTCGGAATTCCACTCGTTTCCCCAGGGTTATTAGCATTTTAAAAGGCGACGGTGACGATGGGGTGTTCCGATTCAGGAGGTGGAAGACGATGTGATAAGTTCGACGTTCGTATTGATTCATCCCTTCCTCTCTTCCTCTCCCTACTCCTTAACCTCTTTTTTCTTAATCCCTCCATCTCTTTCAAGCTGTTCTTCCAAGTGTGTCTTCGCCTTGTTATTTCCTAGTGGTGATGTATTATCCAAGTCCTTCTGGCACATCTTTCGATTAAGGAATCACCACCATAGCACCTCCCACTTATCTTATTGAAAGTGTCGCATCATGCTGAATTTGAGCGTATGTTTCGAACATTTTATGCAAGTGTCCACCCTTCGGAAGACTTTAGATTAATTATTCCGTTAAGGACATTTCTCTGGTTCTTAATATGTGAAACACTCTCTCCTTGTATCTCCTTTGATTCATTAGTCGCTCATTTAGGATTGGAGGGGATATATTTGAAAATATTTTTATGGATTATTTTCTACAAATGAACACATTATGTGTTGCATACTTTGTTTATACACTTGTAATTAGGAACCGTTAGCTTTTCTTATGAAGAAATAGCAAAGGGAGACTCCAAATAGTTTTAACGGGACGTAAATATACAAAGAATTATTTTTATGGAACAATTGTTCCCAGAATTTTGAAAAATTAGATAAATAAAAATTGAGCAGTTTCAGGCGTGATTTGGGGGAATCCAAGCAGAATAAAATACAGACGGTAACAATTTTCCACTAGATACTATATCTTGTGAAAAATTGTTACTACATGTTCTTTAAATAAAACAGTTTCTGGCGTAACTTGGTGGAAAATCTTCATACTGACTTTTAATAATCCAACCACTTTACTTTTCCACATAAACTTTATGTGGAAAAGTAAAGTGGTTTGATTATTGAAAGTCTACATGTTCTTTATTTGTTAAATACATATCAATGGAATATTTGGGAAATCAAAACTATGGAACATATATTTTCTCAAAAAAATCATTGTACCGAAATTATTTGCTCTTTTCATAGCAATAATAGCATTTTCATTTCAGAATTATAACTTGAAAAATTACGGACTTCCAATAGCCAATTAATTATGCGAAAATTTTATGAATATTTTTGCATAAAAACTTTTGATACACACGTTTTAATAGTTGTTAATGGAAAATTAGGTTCACTCTATGTGTTCCCTGAAATTGACTAAAATGAAAATTGATATAAAATATTGATCTATTGAAAACAAAAAGGGCACTACAAATATTTTTACGAACAGCGAAGGCTCTACAATATATACTCTAATGTTTGATGTTGCTCTTTTTATGATCAGTCATAGCAGTTGATGTAGCAAGCGTGAGGGAATAATTGCCATGCAATGAATTTGATCGTATCATGGATAAAGGGATTAATTGCATGAATTCAGACGAAATCATTTCTTCCATAGTCAATGCTCTTAGATTTCCTTAAATATTCTTTATTCCCACCTAACTCCGTCATCGCTTCCCGACTCAAAATTTCCATCCCACAATTTTTTTACGCCTCCCCGCCCACGTCGGATTCCCCTTAACTCTCCCATTTCTTATTCTCTAGGTCAAGGACTTTTCTTTCCCCTCAAATGCTCCTTAAAATTCCTTCGCGAAGGAAAGTTTGTTTTACTGGGTAAATGAGGTCATGGACCCCTTCTTCTCCTTAAGTTCTCCATTCCGTCTTCAAAAACTCCATCACTCCCTTTTCATCATATCCCTCCCCAGGCTCCTTCCCCGAAAAACTCATTCCCCCTTTCCTATTTTTCTTATTATTTTCCTTCCACCTTCGCAGTCCCTCTCGTAGTATATTTCCACTGCCTTTCATCGCCATTATTTCCTTTTTATTAACCGCCCTTGTCCCATCAGTATTCATCCCATAGATAATGGAATTCCTGCCGATCATTTTAGCTTAAAATAATTATATTAGACATTTATAATTTTATATTAGTCAAAGACACAAATGTACCTGGAAGATTTAATGGATTGGGATAATGAAGCTGTTCATGAAAAATTATATACCAGATGAAAGTAGTCATAACGTATATCTCAATGATAAGTTACTTTCATTTTTCCTCATTCGTACACGCACCACCTGCATAGCTGAAAGAATAATTAGAAAATAGTAAATGAGTAGACATGGTGGAATGTTATGACCTTCGGAGGCTTTTTATATCTTGAGAAATCATACATTGTCAGTGCAAGCGATTGATGTGTCAAAATTAATGGTGCAATATCCTGGGTAGTTAGACTGGCTGTGAGGAACTGTCTGATCATTAAATGTGAAGAAATGCAAAAATATGTGATTTAGAGAATCTGAGCCTACCGTACATGGACCAATTATGCTTTTGTATTATTTTAATTTGTTTTTTATATCCATTTTTCGCGCCAATTGAATAATTACTATACAGATTTAGAAGCCAAATTATTTTCTAAAAGCCCGTCTTTCTGAGCTCCTATGTTAACTCAGTTCATTTGTTATCTTTTATTAATCTCTTACCGAAGTTTGATCCTTCGGAATTTTTCTTCAACATAGTGAACGTAATTTCAGTATCATAACGCCCACCCGCTGCATTACTTCCTCCTCTTTATATATACTCATTCCGCAATTTTAAAAAATTCAGCTAAACAGTGTATTCTGTTTTCTCGCATCTTTCAACTTTTCTTTTGGCCCTCCATCAGCTACACTCATTTCAACTCCGGCGGGCAATGGAAGGCGAAATAACTGCCTACTCATCTTACCGTTTTTCTATCCGTCTTCGGCTTGTATCTCCTTCCCCTGCCTCATATCCCCATTCTCAAGGAAGGAGGGTTCGGAGGTTGGAAATTGTAGGTTACAGGGTGGGGTATAACGGAGGCGTGAGAAATGGAGGGAGACTGATGGAGTTGGCTGTCCTAAAGGGTTTTTGGGTGAGGGCTTGAGGGGCGTTAGAGGGGGAGGAAATGAATGGAAAGAAGGAAAGGGTGTGGATACATTTTCAGAAGTCGTAAAACGTTTATTTACGTGGTGTGCGGGAAAAAGGACGAAGTGGTGTGATTTAGCCCATGCCCGAGGCATTAAAACACTTCGGTTCAACATGCGTTTCATCAGTAGGTGCCCAATATAATTCTATGAAAATATCTACTTTAATTTTATCACTTAATCACGAAGGACCTATTTTCTTTCGTTTTTCACCTAAATATCCTGCAGATCAAGTGCCACCTTCGCAAAAGTTTTATTTCGTTGTTGTGGTATGCTGCGATGATCTTTTTTTAGACATATGGATTAAGTGAACTTAGGAATGCTCTTGAAAAACCTAACCGTGACCTGAACTTCCTGTAAAGACGTTTACATCATCTAATTTCACATTGATATACGTATATACAGGCGAGAGTCCAAATGAATCATGCCGGTCACTCCGTGGCTGCGTTTATTTCATACCACGTAGGTACGGTGTATTTTCACGCATGTATGATATTGACACAAATGTAAAGTAAATTAAAATAGAAAACCTGAAAAAGGTTGAGAAAATGGATGTTAGTTCTAGTGAATAAGGAGAGTCGGAATAATTCAATGAGAAACAGTGAATTTGGAAAGATCAAATACGTTGGAAAGACGTGGGAAGACAGTTTAATTTATATCAGGATTAAAGGTTTAGGGTTTTCATAGGCTTTGTGTGAATGTTAATTTGAAGTTATTTCTCTACGTGTGATACATTCGAGAATGCAGCTAGTGTCATTGCAATATTTATCGTTGTCGTAGATGATTTTTGCTTCATTTTTGGGATAAATGCAGTGGTTCAATGACAAATAATGGGAAAGAACCCTTCTTTAAGCTCTTCTTAAAATCTATACCCTTCTACCTCGCTCATTTTAATTCTCGAAAGTCCCTCCCCCTACCTATCTCCCACCTCACTCATTCAAAAACACTTTCATCCGTGGGACCCTTCCCTTCCTCGATACGATATCCAGGTTTCTCTTTCCTCTTTCTACCTTTTCCCTCACCACTCACTCTTCTCCTCCCGCACTCGTTACTCCTCAGCCCTTACGACACTCTTTCCCTTCCAAACCCGAGCTTTCTTCATCTTCATCTTTTCCCGGCTCTTCCTCAACTCGTTTCTGGTTGTGAAGGAGCGCTCGGGAAGGAGTTCTGCTAGGAGCGGGGAAAGGCGGTGGGAGGGATAGGGGTGGTAAAGTTTTCGTTCTTTTTTTATCAAGAGGAGTGAGGCATGGGGGAGGTAAGGATGGGGAAGTGGTTTGGGGTGGGAATAGAGGTGTTTGTGTGTGCGTGGATGAGAGCGCGCTGGGAAATGAGTCGTAATGGTGGATGGGGATGAAGGGCGAGTGAGGGAGGAGGGGGTGTGGAGGGTGAGGAGTGTTGTTTGGGGGATGTCTTAATAGAGGGTTGAGTGGAAGGGATGGGAAAATTTTTGAAGGAAATTCTGATCTCGAGAATGGGAGGAAGTAGTGAGATGGAAATGGGGGCGGGGACGTGAAGGTTGAGGAAGGAAGAAGGATGGGGAAGGGAAGTATTTTCGGGGAGAACTTTTCAGGGGGCGTTTAAGGTTGTGCATGCATTAAAACGTACGCACGCGACGTCTGGAATTTTCATTCAAGGGTTCGCTAGGAAAAATTTTTTTATCATGCTCCAATTTTTCTCTCTCTCCCCCCCCCTCCATCCCTCCTTTCTTTTCCCCTCTCGTGGGCGCATATTTTTTATCCCCACCTTATTTTTTCCCGCAGTAACTTCTCCGCCACCGCCTTAAAGAGACGACTGGAAATGAGGACGAGGGGTGTGCGAGTCGGAAAGAGAAGGCAAGGGAAAGAAGGGTTGAAGATAAAAAATAAAAAAAATGCTCTCCTTCCCTCGGTTTCAACTCCCTTTTCCCCTTTTTCGAGGACAAAGTGGGTTTCTTCGCTCCTCTGCCAATTTACGGGCGTGAGGAGATTTTGAACGCTTAGTTGCTCCTCTCGCTCGTTTTGTTTTCATAGTCTTCTTCTCCCCCAATTCTTTTGTTTTTTGCCTGATTCTTTCCGTTGATTTTCTCATTCCTTACTGTTTATCTATATAGCTCGTGTTTTCTTAAATAAAGAGCCTAAATTGTAGGGCTCTTAAATGGTCTTATGCGTAGGTAAATAAGTATTTTATATCCCATTGAGGCTAACTTTCAAAATATATTTATTTCAGCGACTGCTTTTATTAATTTTAGGGACATTAGTTTAGAAATATGTAATAATAGATATTCAACACTAATTTCTCTAAAATATATTATTTATATTTATTCTATTAGTTGCTCAAAAATATAAATTTCGTCAAAATTGTTTAAATTAATTTGCAATATAACAGGTGAATACTTTACGGCTATTGTTAAAAATTGCCGATACTGTTTCGTAAGATATCTTATTTTCTTGAAGAGACTACTTTAGAATGTAGGTACTTCGGATTTTAACATGGCATTTGTTTATAATTCAAACTGCAACAATATCTAAATAATAATGCAGTGGAAAACGAAAAAATACGTAATAGAGCATATAATTTAACGTATATATACTAGCGGATCACTAAAATAATAAAATTGCGCTGAAATATTGTAAAATAAAATAAATATATGTGTAATTAGTATTAAAACGGCATTGGCGTGAATCCAGTGAATATTCATCTTGGTTCTTCTTCTCAATTAATTTCTACCCACCATCCACTTCAAACTTATCGATAAATTATCGCAAATTGGTTGTGAAAATTTATCTTTTTTGTATGCACCAATTGAGTGAAAAAGACGTCCCTGAATCCTCCTATGCTTGATTACTGCAATAATCTTAAGTATATTATGGGGCAATGGTTCTTTCGCAACGCATCTTAGGCATTTCATTGATAAAATATTTTCCCGCATTAGCATAACTTTTTTTTCCAAGCGTTGGAACAATAAACAGCCGAGTCCCAAGTCACAAATTGACCCTCTTTAAAACTGCTTATACCTATTCCCTTTCGTACCCCCTGCTATGTCTTGAATAGCCCTTCACACTAAATGCATTCTACTCTGAACATGCAATACTTGAACCCTTGCATTGATCGCATCGGTTGTTATCTCAGATCAGTGCGGCTCGCTTTAGGAAGCTTCAACTCCAGAAACTGAAGGGTTGATTTTATTTAAAGAAATAAGAGGGGAGGCTTCATAGAAGCGCGAATGGAGTGCGGTTACCGTAAATAAAAATGAATGAAAAATGGTGGAACTCGGGAAGAGACGAGTACTATTTGGGGAATTTTTCGGGTGTCTTTAAACACTTAGGGTCATTCAAAGTGTTGTAAAGGAGTTTCAGTAGATTGGCGATTGTCTTGTCTGACTATAATACTTTGTACATGGAGTTAATATCACATTACCTTATCTCAGTAGTTGAAGGCATACAAGGGTATCGGAACATTATGATTGTGCTCAACCATGAGGGTTTCATCTATTAAATTCCGAATGACTGTGCGCTGAGTGATACGGGTACCGTTGTTTATGTTGATCACTCTCCTGCAGAAAATACACACTTGGGAGTGCATTGAAAAAAATGTGCCTACTGATTTATTCCTGCAGCTTAAAGGGATGAAGATGTCTGTTTATGGCACAACGTGATACTAGATGATAAGCAAGGACATTATTTCCGAGGATTTCCGAAAAAAAGTACTCTTCCAAAAAATGAATAAAGATCCATATTGATATTTTTACCGTTTTGACCTTCTTCATTGAAAAATGAACCTCGGTAAAACACCTTCGTCGTGAAGTAACCGTCCGGATTGTTGCGTGTGTGTGTTTAAATAAAAATTAAGAAGTCAGTGCCATCCTCTCTTCCTTGAGGAAGGTGGTTTGACGACCGAAAATGCGAGAACGTTTGAGTTTATTTTCTTTTTTGTGTGTTTCTTTGTTATTTGTTTTTGTTTGCTAGTGCTAACTTGATATAAATTATTATCCACATCCGTGAGACTTTATAATACGAAATCCCGCCATACTGCGAACAAATATTCATTCACGTATAGAAATAGATATAAGGAAAGGGACTTGGAAAGTTTGGAAAACATATGAAAGACGAACACAGGACATGTGGGGAAGGCGGATTTGAGCAGGTCACAAATGTAAAAATATTTCCTTAACCGGGACCTGAACACCGGACCTTCCACTTGCCGGGCGGATGCTCTAACCACTTCAGCTTCTCGAGAAAACCTAATTTACACTGAGATCTGCGATCTTATAAATCACCCAAGTGCTCCGATTCCTTGGCCAAGAGATGGTGTTACGGCATCAATAAGACGACACAAACAAGACGAAAGGACAGTAGAGGTCATCAATAAAGCTAACAGTTTCAGGCTTAACTTTGTGGAATTCCTTCATGGTGAGGGTAAAAGAAAGAGAAAAAAAACTTTGCACTTCCACACACTTTTAATACAACATCATGGTTTCGATGCTGCGCATCATCATCAGGTTAGCAATCATACAATATCATAAAGGATAGGAACAGTGCGTTTCATGGCACGATTAGCCACTTATAAAGCACTTCGGCGCTTTATAAGATCGCGGATCTCAGTGTAAATTAGGTTTTCTCGATAGCTCAAGTAGTTACAGCATTAGCCCGGCAAGTGGAATGATCCGGTATTCCAGTCCCCGTCGAGGAAATATTTTTACACTAGTGGTCTGCTTGATTCCGTCTTCCCCACCTCTCCTGTACTCGTCATGTGTTCGTCCTTTATGTGTGTTTCTATCCCCTTTCCTTTCTCAATTTTAATGTGAATTTATATATATATATATATATATGTATATATACATATATATATATATATATATATATATATATATATTTATATGATGTAGATTAGGTTGCTGGATTGGGTTTTGTTTGGAGTTACAAAATGTTTATATGATAGTTGTGTCCATCCATAAACCTACCTATATATATATATATATATATGTGTGTGTGTGTGTGTGTGTGTGTGTATAAATATAGTCGGGTTTTCGTGTTTGAATGTACATTTGGAAAATGTAGCTCGTCTCCTTCTGTCTATACGTGCCTCGAAACGCGCTGTTCCTATGCTTAATGACCTCTTTTGATTGCCTTCTTACTGTCCTTTCCTCTTATGTGTCGTCTATTTCTCCTTTAGTGGCTGAAACAGCTCCCTAATGCCATATCTTGACAAAGAATCGGGGCACTAGATTGTATAAACTCCCCACGGGCATCAGTAATAATTACGTATCCTTGATAGTTTAAGTGGTTGAAGCATAGGTCCGGCAAGTCGAATGATTCGTGGTTCAAAAGGAAATAATTTTACACTCGTGATATGCTCGATTTCACCTCTCCTGTGTTCTTCCTTTATGTGTGTTCCTATCCCTTTTTCTTGTATCTTTCTCCATGTGAATCAACATTTATGTACATATATATACATTCATATACACACACACACACACACACACACACACACACACACACACACATATATATATATATATATATATATATATATATATATACACACATTCATGTATATAAAAACCATAAACACACTAATCAACACGAAGGTCGCTTTAGTAGGTGATGGTAGAGCTCAGCCATGTACCAAGCCCGACGGCGTATGAATATTCACACATCAGGGTAGGGGGGCTAGTTCCTTTCCCTGTGCCGGTTATGGTACATGGGTACATTGGTACATGGGTGAGCTCTACCATCACCTACTAAACCGACCTTCCCGTTGATTACTGTGTTTATGCTTTATATGTATATGTATATATATATATATATATATATATATATAAATATAATAATCTAAGATCCCAGAGTTCGATAAAATTATATATATCTGTAAAATATCCAAGATTTTATTGAAAACATTGCTGCTAAATTTTTACTAAAGTTTCCGTCTCTAGGAAAGTATTATATATGTGTACTAACATTTACGAATCAACCTCACCACAAAATGAATCATTGAGTAATTTTCCTTTCACTTAGGTCTTGCCGGTGATTTCTTGGTGTGGTCAAACCAAGTGTCTCAAACAGGATGAAATAACCTAGTTGGCCAGGCAGGTAGCTAAGAAAATCCGGTAACTCTCTCATGCCGTGCTCGACCGATGCAAGTCTGAGAGGCATTGTATTACATCCGTGGCCGATCGGGCCTTCTTCGATAACGGAAGGGTTTAAAAGAGTCGCCCCTTTATTGTTTTAGCTAATGATTTTCGGTGTATACCCAAAGTCTTAATGATTTGACAAGCTAAACTTGTATTCTTAAGGTCAAACCTCGTTTGTTGGTATCCTTGCTGGAACCACCGTGAACATTTTAATTGCATATCTCAATATGGGTGGAAGCTTATGAAATTAGTTTTGCTTTTCCCCACTTTATTACACCTATTCGACATGACTCAATTCATTTAAATTCTTTTTGATCCCACCTATCATTTTAGTTGAAAACATGTATGCAGTTATTAAACTGTGAACTTGAATTGGTAATAGTACTTGCCGTATATCAATAGGAGCTAGGTAGCTATCTAGATACGTAGACAGCTAAATATCTGTGTAGTTCGGTATTTTTTTATCTACATCTACATAATACACCTCAAGCTGCCGCAAGGGCGTGTGGCAGGGGGTGTTAGCTCACCATACATATAAAAGAACAAAACCACATGCAAAATCAAAATATACATGCAAAACTATACCCACAGTGGCGTATATATTGATGCAAAAATCCTTTCATTCTACACGGATGCAAATACATACACTATCATATAACAAACAATTGCAACTTAGGATGCAGTAAGAAATTTATCCAATAGCGTGCTAGCTAGAACGTGCAAAGTAGGAAGCCGAAATTCCACTAGCACATGAACATGTAACATGTTCATATATACGTATAGCTATCTGCCTAACTTTTATTACTTGTTTGGTAACTTTAAAGTGTTATTAAGCAATTTCACAGTGATGGAATATATTTTTAGCCTAGGGATGAGTGCAACAATATCAAATGTTAATGATGCTGATGATACTAACTTAATTTTTAATAACCATAATCCCACTCAGTTAATGAACGAGGTAACAGAAACTACACATAATTTGATGAACTGGCTCACTGACAATAAGCTATCTTTAAATGTTAGTAAAACCCATTATTTAAACTTCAATCTCAAGAAGAAGTTAATAAATTTATATCCAATAATTAACAGTTGCCCCATAAAAGAACTAAAGGTAACAAAGTTTTTAGGTATTTGGATTGACTCTAATTTTTCATGGGAGGAACATATTAATAATTTATCTCAAAAACTGGCACAAATTTGTTATGCATTCCGTGTACTCAAGGAAATCATTTGCATTCAGGCATTGAGAACTATATATTTTGGCTATGTGCAGTTACTTCTCCATTATGGTATTCCCTTTCGGGGCTCCTCTATCTTCCTTCCAAAATTATTTAAAATGCAAAAAAATATTATTCGCATAATAACTAATTCTAATAATAGAGCTCCCAGTAAACCTATTTTTGAAAAACTAGAAATCTTACCTCTTCCTTGTCTATACATTCTTGAAACAGTGTCTCTTATTAACAAAAATCAAGACATGTTTATTAAAAACTGTGATCTTCATAGTCATAATACGAGAAGCCAAAATGCATTCCATGTAAGTCAGCACAGAGTAAATAAAACGATTAAAGGGATAGATCATCAGGGAATACTTATGTACAATAAATTGCCTGCTTATATTAAAAATATCAAAAGTTCCTTTAAATTCAAGTGTGCCGTGAAAAAACTACTTTCATGTAAATTATTTTATAGTGTAGATGATTTTCTAATGCATACCACTTCAAATGTATAACTGAAATGTGTTAATTCCAAAAAGTTGTAAATTGTATGTATTTGTACTTTGATTATTGTTTTGATTTTGCATAATTTTTTTTACTGAAATGAAGTGTAAAACATGTTTTGACAAAGCCATGCATAATTCTATGCTTATGGTGAATGAATAAATTACAATTACAATTATGTGGAACAGGAGAGCTACCAGGATATAAGAGAATTGGAATAAAATAGGAAAGAATTGATAGTTGCAGTCAACCTATTTTTAGATTGAAGGACTGATTATGTAAATGATACTTTCTACCGGGTATCTTAATGTGGTGTGATCTGCTAACTGGTATCATTATTTACTATTTTTAATTTACTTTGAAATAGAATGAGATCAATTCCAAGGTTCCCGGTTATGGCTGCTTGGTACATTTCATCAAGCCAAAAAGGTGCTTGGCGGGGGGGGGGGGAGGTTGGTAGCGGGAGTGGCCTCTGAGCACACCACTCCGTCTCTCTCTATATCTCTCGGGCCCCTCGTTCCCCTCCCACATCCACTCTTCCCTCATATCTTCGAAAGCCAAAAAGGTGTAAAAAAAACCATATAAAATCAGTGTTTCCGATTTTCTACTTAGTGTATTGCTGATATAGCATTGAACTGCTCCTTCCTCCTCTTCATGCTTTCTTAAGTTGTACTGTACTCTGCGTCTTCTCTTTCACCCGTTTCGTTCTTATCCGGTGCCGAAAAAGTAGGCATTTTTAAATCTTCTCCGTTTATCCTTACTCAATTGGAACTATTAGTGTCGGTGTTCATGATTGTAGGTTATAGAAATTCAGGCTAAAGCCTGTGCAGCATATGTTCCAACTAGAGCGGCTCTTTGGGACCTTCACAGCGAACTGGATCCGATGGTCCCAAATTCGGCCCCGTAGGATTCTTTGCCGCATATCTCCTTCTTTGTCACTCTTCCACCTTTTCCTTCGTTACATCCCCCTCCGATTCTCACCCTCTCTTCCCCATCTCACGCTCTCTCTCCCTCCCTTCCTCGTGAGGACAAATGGCGTCCCTCGCAGCCGTCGTTGCCTACGTCATCGGCCATGGGGGCGTGGCGGGGGGGGGAGGGAGGTTGGTAGCGGGAGTGGCCTCTGACCACACTCCGTCTCTCTCTATATCTCTCGGGCCCCTCGTTCCCCTCCTACATCCACTCTTCCCTCATACCCTTCGAAAACCCACCACCCCATTCCCTCTCTCCAATCCCTTTCCCACCCTCTCCCCAATCTACTTGCCTCTCTCTCTAAAGCTCCACTGCGGTATACGAGGCTTCCATCGCTTCTTCCCCCAGCCTCACCTCTCTGTCCCTACGGCATTTCCCTCGCTCCCGCAACCTCGCACCCTTCACCCCCTCACCTCGCCCCCGACAGACCCACACATACACCGCACTACGCTCCACCCCGCCTAAAATCCAACGACGCTCCGCCTGTGCTGCCTCCTAGCCGATCGGAAACCAAACGGGCTATCTTGGCTCCGAAGACCTCCTTCCCCTCTCTCCTAGAAAGAAAAATTTTGAAATAATTACTTCATAATTGCATTCGGGAGAGCGGCTGGAGTTTGGATGATTGCTCATATCTTCCGGCTCCTTTTGGAGGGCCTTCCACGGGCCCAAATTTTTCGTAGTCTCCGTGAGTGGCTTGGCGCAGTGAAGGGGACAACGACGGGCTACCAGCCGGTTTTGCTCTACGCCCCCGAGCACCCTTGTCCCCTTTTTCTCTGTGTGCGTGTGTGTTTGTGTGGGTAAGCCTTTCTGGGAGTGGGCGTATAGGGCAGAGGACGAAAGGGGGCGGGAGGGTCGAAGGGTGGGGGTGGGGTGGGAATAGGGGCCGTTTGAAGGGCGCGTGCCCGTGTTCTAAGCCCCGCCCCCTCTCACTCGTCGGAGTGTTCTCGAGTGGACGGCCGGGGGCTTGCAGGGGCCCTGGTGAGGGAGTTGGGGGGGATGAGGGGGTTTCGGGGGCGAGGGTGTGGGGGTTCATGTGCCGGGAGAGGGGATATGGTGGTGGGGTTTGGTTGGGGGGCAGGAGAGAGAGGTATGTGGGATGCGGTAAGGAGGGTATCGCGGCATGTGTGTTAGCATTTATTGACGAGGGGTATGTTCGGAGGATATGCAGCTCGAGCAAGGAGATGTGGGCAAAACTCGGGGATGTGAATATTCTCGTCCTCATGGTTCCGTTGGATTTGTCTCCAAGTGTCCCGCACTTTTCTTCGGAAGCAAGGATTAAGAGTCTCGTTTAGATGGCATACGTGCCTTAAGTTTAATTTTTCGCCGATTAAAAAAATATATTACCGGGATGAGAGGCATTGTTAAATGGGTGAACAGAGGTTAAAATATATGTATATACCATAAATACTAATGGGATTGGTTACGTTTTTCGTGGACGAATACGGTGAGTCCTTTTCGTCTTTGTAGTGGATACCACCCGTGGATCCTTAAATAGTTCATTCCCGTTAAAAATGATCCCTCTCAGTTTCAATGAATGCCATTTGAATCTATTTCGATTAAATCCAAGAAATAGAATTCAATGACCTCCATTATTTGTACTATCAAAATTGAAATGGAGGATATAATGCACAGGCATTAAACTTCTTTGAGTCAGCCTAAACCCTTAATGTATCTCTTCGTCATTGGAAACCATCACGAACTAATATTAAAAAGAGATATCTACGGGCATTTCTCTAGGAATGTGTAAAAATTTATTTCCCTTAAGAGGTTTGGTAAAACTAATAAAATAAACCCTAAGGAAATGGATAGGCTAAGTAAAGATAATTTGAGGTGAAAGTTGCTGTTATTAGTATGAATAAAATATATTCTCCTGGTGATTACTCTACTTACCTTATATTCCATTATTATAAATTCCTTTTTCTAGGCATTAAAAGTTAAAGCAGTCATTGTAAAATACACGTTAAATAAGGCAATATTGTCTTCAATTAAACTTAAGTAAAACGAGTTCTTCAAAAATTGTTGAGTGGACAGTATCATTTTTATTATTTCACATGATAATATTTTTGTACGTCCATTATTATTAGCCTTGTTTGAAATGACATAGCGATATATGCGAACACTTATTGATCAATTTCATTTATTTTGGAACAGCATTTATAATATTGTAGCGATGACAAAATTCATCAACTTTTACCACTCTTCTTTTAATATTCTTAAGCAACATTTAACTAGTTTCATTCATTTACTTGAAATTAACCGCCGCTGTCCCGAATTATTTTTTACAGATTAACTGGAAAATAATTGGCATTATGAAGTAGTTGACAATTATGATATCATTTTACCATAATTTAGCTCAAGTGAAGTTATTTACCATTTCAATAAATACAGTAAAAATTCTATTTCAAAATTCATGAAATATTTGTGAAATGTAACAGGCAGTCGTATTAGTTTCATGAATTTCATGCATACCTGATCACCACAACGTAAAATTGTGATATCACCTGGATTGGTACCCACGCGTGGGCATACTGTGGGCCATATTTCTTCTTGAGCAATTTTTTCTATATTTCCTGCCACGTGCATCGTACCTATTACCATTCTATAGTTCCACGAGGTCCCAATCCCTTTAAAACTCCAGATTTTTTCCCTCACCCGCCCATTCCCGATGCCATCTCGACAAACCCTCTTCCTCCTTTCATCCAATATATCCTTACTGTTGCAGTGCTCGCACGGGTTCATGCATTATCCAACATTTTTTACATCGTTCTTCCTCTCCCTACCCACATCCTTCCGGTCCAGTATTTTCAACAGACCCTCTGAGGGTACGTTGGCACATCCGTGTTCTGGTTCACCCCAGCCGTTCCCGTCATATTCCTCACTGACCCTCCTAAGCTACTAAGTGCAGTGCCTATTTTTTTCGTGTACCCTAACCGCCAGTAGCTTTGGGCAAGGAAGAGGCGGAGGTCAGCCCACAACCCTTACTCCCGCCCCTTAATGCGGCCACCCGCCCCTAAACAAAAGCGTTTTTTTATGCATCATCTCTGCTAGGTACAGCATGCCCGCCTACTTATGACAAAGCTGACCTTTCTCGTTTTGGGGCACGACTAATTTTTTCACCTCTCAGCCCCATCATGCTGACCCCTCGGAGACCCTTTAAAGGGTTACCCCTACTACCAACACCATGGCAAAGGGCCCTCCTATTTTTGTTCGATTTTTCACGCTTGAGTGGGTGCCGGACCGCACGGACACGCGTGCCCATCCAGCATCCTAAACAATGGTCACTCCAATAACTCCTGTTTTTTTGATGGACGGGGTATTGGGAATGGTCATGTGGCCGGATAAGGGTGAGTGAGCGTCTGGGCGAAGAGTGGGTGGGAGCGCACGAGGACAAATGACGGTGGTGTTTGGAGAAAGGGGCGAGGGAGTAAGGGACGTGTCCATCCTGCTTAGGGCACGCTTTGAGAGCGTGCTCGCCCGTTTCCCGTGTTCTGTGGGGGTGTTATTTTGGCGGGTAGGCATTAAAATAGACAAAAAATAAAGGGAACGCTGTCCAGGGATTGATGGACCCATCCTTCAACCCATCTCCTGGTCGATTTTGCAGGAACGGTCAGTCACAAATGAAACGGATGAGCTGTCGACGTTTTTATGCTTTCTTTTTTCGCATCGTGGGCGCGTGGCCTTTTTATTCTTAGCGTGGAGTTCGTTAAGCCGTTGCTACAGTTACCTTCGATTTCTTAGCAACGTTTTTTCTTAATATGGATATTTCCTATCCACCGTGCCTCTTTTTAATGAAAACAATCATGGCAGACCTTAGTAGATCGGCAATCAGCTGCCGTTTCCCATTTATCCGGTTCATGTTTTTTTATATGCGTTTGATCCGATGTGTAATTTTATGCAACCGACACTACTTTGTGGTACATATTTCATATCTCCTCATGCTCTCTAACTCATATCATTAAATCATTATAGTATGGTGAATAAATAAAATACTGCTTGAAATGGCGATGTTTTCCTTCTCATTCTCTGAAATTTATTTCGAACCCTTTTTCTAATATGGTTTTCAAATATTTTATGGAGTTGATTCTTCAAAGAAATAGTCTTTCAAGAGAATGAGTAATGGTACAGAATAAATTTAGTATTTCAAAGTAACAATAAAAACTTAAAAGGAATATATTTGGTTGCATAAATTATGCTTAGCCTTAGGTACCCATCGTTTAAAATTTTGTGCTTGTCTCATTATCTAAAGAAATGTAGTCTTAAAATACCATTACCACGTATTTTAATCCACAACATCAGAATTGAAACATTTGACAGCAATGCATCAATACATGCAAGTTATTTCTAATTTCAGAGCAATTTACTCTTTGGATAAATAAAAGTAGTTCACCAAAAGCATAGTTACTGGGAAGTACCTACTACTTTACGGCGGCATTAAATGTCAAAATAATGAATTACACTATGGTTATTTTGTTTGTTCTAGGCCCCTAAGATAGAATGATTTTTTGGTTATATCATACCATTGTATGCCTATAAAATATATTTTACTTGTTACAAAACCTATTGATATTTTAAATAAAGGCTTAAGTTTTATAAGTTTACATATTCTAGTTAATCGATAAAATAGTTACGAACAATACACCATCATTTGCAATTGTAAAAATTAGAAACAGTTATTATCCATATACATAAGGGTAAATTAATCATAAAAGAGATTGATCGAGACAGTATGTCAAGATCCAGCATACTCGGAATGAAAATTTGTTGAGTGATTTATTCTCCAAGAGAATCATTTTTTCATCTAATAAAATTTTCAAAAATTACGAAAAGTCATATTTCAAATTTGTCGATAGTTAATTGTCGCCCCTTTTTTCTAGAAAGTATTCATATGGATATCACTCTTATTTAGTTATTATTTTGCAAAGTGTTAGTTTGGTACGTTCACAGGAATTGTATTTATTTAATCATCCTCTACTGCTGTGTGTTCAGGTATTGCTTGTTTCAAATGGCGTAATGTTTGATACCTTACTACTTAACTTTTGCACATGAAGCAGGCAAAATGGGCAAAAAAGTAGTCACTCTCACATCATAAATTGTAGTGAGACATTTCCGAAAGCGTAGACCTACAAGCAATAACTCCTTCCATTTTGCCCACCCTCCATGGCCTCCTCACAGACGCCAAATTACCGTAATCTTTTTCTCCCCCTCCCTTACAAACTCCAATATCTTATCCGCATAAAAACGGCGCTTGCCAATTTCTGGTGCATGAGTTATTTACAGCCGTGGAAGACACGACGAAATAATTGATGTACCTGCATTGCACAGCTCGTTCGGGGAAAGGAGGGAAGCAGGGCTTTTGAGTAGGAACCGGCAAAGTTGTAGGATAGAGTTTGGGGCCTACGGTGGAAGGGAGATGGAGGATTTTGAAGGGAAAAGTGGGTGGTTGTGGATTGCCGTTCTTTTGGTTTCATCCTGCAATATCGATGGCTCTCTCTCTCTGCTCTCCATCCTACCCGCAGTCGCTCCCTTACGCTCACGCTCTTCCCCCGACAGGCACTTCCCTTGTGAACCCAAGAGAACCCTCCTCCGACAATATTTCTTGCGTGTGTGTCTGTGCAGCGCTTTGGATCGCTGGTTCTCCCTCATTCCCTCGCCTGCCATCGAGTCCGCATTATCCTGGGTCCCTTGGACCGCCCTCCTGCACCCTTTACACCCCCGTGCACCACTAGCACTCCCCTATATTCCCTTCTGGCCTAAGCCTCCCTCCCGTGTCCTTACCTCCGTCCCTCCGCTCATTCCCCCTCTCTTCTTCTACGCTTCTCTTTCTCCCTCCGTTCCTTTGCCTCTTCCTCCCGTTAGCTATTGCGTTGATAAAGCAAGAGACTCCCGGTCCCGCTTCCAAGAACAGCCATTCGCGCGGAACGCATTGTTCAGCCAGGCTCGGCATTTTGCAAAGGAGCGTACGGAATTTTGGAGCTCCGTTTCTCCGTCTCTCTCTCTTCCTCCCTCCCTCATCTTATCTCACTTCCTTCTCTCTCTTCTCCTCTTTCCCTTCATGTCAAGGAATACTGCCACCCATGCGGGGAGGAGTCTTGAACCCCGTTGCCTTGTATTTAGGGAAGTCGGATGAGCCTCACCGGAAACTTTTAACACCGGTTCGGCATACAAAGCATTCAGGTGGCAGCGTGAGATGGAGCCTGAGACGAAATTTCTCCCGGGGGGTTGGGTAACGTTTTTGGGTATGTGAGGTTGGGATAGAGAGGGGAGGGAGGGTTATCATGTTGGATGAAGAGAGGACAGGCGAGGGAGGATCGGATGAGCAAGGCACGGATCGCGGGTGGTGGTGTTTCGGCCGCCATTCTTATTGAACCCCCGGTACCGAGAATTCCTCGGCGGCCCTTTTAAAGACGTCCTCATTCTATTCCTCTTCCTCAGTCATCTCTAGTTCTCTCTCCTGAGTTTTCGGCCTCTTAGTCATCTAGGTAGTTGCCTTTCGAGCCGTGTACCTCAATCAACACACCCAGCTAATTCATACGCCGAGCTGCCTTCTTCCTAAATGTCGTCTTTTTCTTTTGGGTTTCTACCCCTTGCTGTTCCATTGATGTTATTTGAATTTTGATCAAAGCTCTGTTTCCGTCAAATCTTACCGGGCGAAAAGCTCTTTCCTTAGTTTACATTGTAGGGGCGAGAGTTTTGTAGTCATGTGTTCGATGTTTTCCAAAGGGTGGACTTGGGATAAGAAAATTTGTAAACTTGTTATGTTCATCTAAAAACTATTCTTTTGTTATTTTTACGAAAGAATTAAATTTGAAAAATATCTTTCATCACTACTTTCTGAAAGACACGCGCCAAATAATCCATTGGACTGACTTTGCGATTTTCTATTCAATGCTAAGAAATACCGTTAGAGATGTCAGATAATTCGTCAGGAGGATTCTCTCAGGCGTACAGTTTCTGTGAGGCATGTAGACATATGCTCTACCAGCGAAGAATGAGGCTGAAATTCCGACCATTATAATTTCAATATATGATTTTTTTCCAATTGTGAATAAATTTGTAATTCTATTTGATGCAATTCGATAAAAATTATTCATCGAAACTTTGTTAGAACACTTTGGAGGCTGGAGTTTCCTATTGAAACTAATAATTTTTCGCTTAGTGCCTGAGATAAAATGTCCCGGCAGCAATGACATCTTACGATTATTTTAAGTTTTTCTTCACCGTAATGCAGCGGCTGGCATAATTTGTCTCCGGCGAATTTTTCCTTATGTATTAAAAGAAATTAGCGACATCCATATTTCTGGAAAGAGACACGGTGTTCCTTTTTATTACACCTCATGCGATGTCTGCTGCGCAGTAAATCTTTTCTCACCTCCTCTTGCCCCTTTGCCTTCTTCCTCAAATCTCATATCCATTTAAATATCTTTCATCTCCATCACAGTGCTGCTGTAACACTCCTACGTACTACATTACGCCATTATTTCCTCTTCCTTATCTCCATATTAAACTCCTCATCCTTTGTTATCCCCCTCCCTCCATCCCTTCCCCTTTCCCAGTTTCCACATCCTTGTACATAGTTATCCAGCAAGGCCTTTACTGCCTTAATGTGGGATGACGTCTCCGAGATTTATTAGTTCGCTACCTGGCCACCCGCGCGTGGTGCACGCCAGCTTCTTACGTCGTCACCGTCATTCTGGTTCCATAGGGTGTGTAGGGTAAGACGATGTGGGCTGGAAGAGGATGCGGTGTCCTGTGAGAAGTATGGGAGTCTCAGAAGTGCAAAATTCGTGTCTTAGTAGTGCAGTCACTGCTGCGGCTGCTTGCTGTTGCGATATTAGCTAAGAGCGACGCTTTGGTTGCCTGCGGCATGGAATGAAATCACTGCCCGTCCATCCCGGCGTTCTAAACCTCGGCGACGAGGCAAAACTTCCATTTCGTGGCACCCCTCCCCTCTTTGTCCTTTGGTTTTGCGAGTTATTCTGCCAGATGAAATATTAGGCTATTCCTTCGGGTTTTACGTGTAATATTAAGTAAGATTTAATGGGTGCATATATGTTAGAGCTAAACCTTGATTTTATTTCGAAACCGTGATGTAATAATGATATATGCCCGCATGGAAATCTTTAAGTTTTCTTAAACTTTAATAATGTACTAATTATGTCATATAATATCTAATAATTAGTCAACAATTATTAGAAAAAAATCCATTTTTATTAATAATGATTAAATTCAGAATTATTATTTTTTAATTTTAATTTCATTCTTAATCATCTCCATCAATTTCCAGGAGATAATTTTTGGTATTCTTAAATGCGTTAGAAAGGACATATTCTTACAATTCGAGTTAATACTGGTTTTTAAAAATTGAACGGCACTTATTTTAATTTTGTGATTGGTTGAGTAAATGTATTCGTTTAACGAAAAATAATAGACCGTAAATTTTAATATTCCCAAAATGTTATCATTTTTGTTGCTAGATAAGAAAAGATGCTGAAAAGGGCTTTGGAATATTACATTTAGATCCTGCAGTTACATTACTGATTTCTCTGTTGTATAATCACATCGACTCCCATCGTCTTGTGCAAAAGCCACTACAAGTGAAGCGCATTACATAATTTATTATTTATTCATTGTGATCAGTTTGAGTTGTAAGGTTCAATGAAACTGAATTAATTTTCCATTGATTTGTTGTGAGACAGGGTTAGGTAGGTTGTTTTCAAAATCCTGCAGACACAATCTGTTAAAATGTTCAAAATTGAAGAATCACTTTGGATTGAAGGCTAATTACGGCTCTTGATTTTTTGGCGTCTGCGAAACAATGATGAAATATGTACAAAATTTTGTATTACTTTTGAAAAATTCCATCAATAGTGTAATGTGGTTCTTATAACACTTGCCAAACTGTCGACTTGGCAGTTTCACTTCTTTAATTCTCGAGTTCTACGGGCGTTGATGACGAAAGAGCTCCGGTCCAAATGTGCAGGATTGAATTGGAGATAAATACTACATTGTTACCATATTATTCTTGAAATGGAATTACACCTGGCGTTGAGGTGTATGAAGACCTACTATTAAAAATGTAAAAAAAACCTCCCAGATTCCGCAAAAAATCTTTAAAAGTTGAAAACCCTAGCTCATATAATAGATCGTTTGGGGCTCATAAGCTTTTCTCCCAAAATTCGTCTCCCTAATATGATAAGGAAACGGTGAGACGTAAATTAGGCATTAAAGAGTGGTTTTGTTATTTCCGTTATTTGTGCCTATAATCACATAATATACCTGGAGTGGAAGGTAATATAAAGCTCATGCTGAACGCAGTTGAAATAAAAATTCAATTTAAATTACACAAAAATTACCCTAGCAGTCTAACATTTCCATATATTAGCATATATAAATGTGAAAAGAGTCGCTAATGAATTGTAAGTTCTTCGCCAATTATTTTTTAATTTTAATTTTTGATCTTTAATTATCCTAACCATGTATTTCTCTGAAATTATTCAATAAACATTAATATCCGTCCATAAACCTTTCATAGAAATTAATTCTAAAAAGTGCCGGAAAAATTGGCAAATATTAGTTACCGTTTTCCTGAAGTGGGTTTTTATCAGTCTTATTAAAAGATTATGATTCTTATTTGGAAATTCACCTTTTATATGTTTTGCCACAATGCTAGTAACTGATAATTGTATAAATAGTGGGAAGAGTATCGGGAAAAGTAACTGAGAAAAAAACAAAGTTTTCATTCAAGAACTGGAGATTTATAATTCGTGGCATTAAAAACTGAAGTTCCAGACAAACACTTATAATGAAATATTTGACAAACGAAATTTCATTTTATTCCAAATTCTCCGGGAGGCAACAACTACTTCAGTTCCAGGGTCCCGAAGGACCCAAGTTATTTTCGCGTACATGGGATGCAGCAACCTTTTTACGCCCCTTCCCCAAAAATGTGAGCCAAATGGATGGTTGACTTACATATGCCTTTCCTCGCTAAAGAAATACATCGTAATACTCACGAAAAAATTAACGATGCATTACTTTTGCCAGGATCGTTTCGGCTCCTTCACCGAAACATTGATGGTCGATTCTCATCACTTTTTACGAATCGTTGCTCCCATAGGTCGAGATTCCCGACGGAAGAAAAAAAATCCCAAAACGAATCCTCTTTTCTCTCTTTAGTCTGTTTAATAGGAAGTATATATCGTGGCTCACCCTCACTCATTCCCACCTCCGTCTTCCTCATCTCCTCTCTGCCCTTCTCCCAACGTCGAATCTCTCGCAAAAAACCAGGAAAAGAAAAATGGGGAGTGAAGTAACTCCTCTTTGGAGTAAGTGGGTGTTGGAGGTGAGGCCGTAAAGGGATCTGGAGGGGGAGGAGGATAGTGGGGAGGGAGGAAGGAGTGAAGTTGTGGGGCAGAGGGGAGGATGGAGAGAGGAAGTGGTGTGGAGGGGGTTGAGTCGCGGAGACGGGGGTGGGTGGGAGGTGGGGTGGATTGGAGGACAGGAGTAGTAGGAGGAGGCGGTAACTCACTTCCCATCGCGCCACTTTGCGCTGCTCTGGCTTAATTCATGAAGAGGTTTCTTCCGCAAAGGGAGCTAAATATTCATTGTAATAAGTCTTTTAAAAGGGAGGAAAGGGGTTTTGAGAAGGGAGGATGGGGAAAGGAGATGGAACAGTACGTAGGTACATCTCATAAACACGGGTCGGATGAACGGCGTAAAGGTTTGATGGGTGTGGTGGGAAAGATAGCGGCGATTAAATAAAGGGAGAGGAGAGGGAAAACTCGAGAGGTGAATAGAACGGAAAAATGTGAGTAGTTTGAAATTGGTGCATAGAAAAAATTAAGGATGTGGGGTGAACTCTAAAAAGCTTCCATCGACAGTAATTTTGATGATGCTCAAAGTAAAACATACGGTACAAAAACGCGTAATTAGAAAAATGTAAGCAAAAGCTCACATTTAAAATTAAAGCCTGCAGGTAAAGATCACGATTCATAAGACTGACTGTAAGAGGGACGTATGATTAGAAGTATTGGTGCTTTCTAAATACCCTACTTTTTACACTTACTTATGTTTTGATTCCATGAATAATGCGGATACCAATGAGATATAACTTTTATCTGCTGATGTATAATAGTTTTTCTTGTGTTGTGTCCTTTATAAATTCCTTAGAAAATATACTGAGCTGATGAAGCACTCCGATGAAAATAGATCCCTAAATGTAATTTCGTCTGTTTCTTCTGCAGTAATCTGTTCGTGTGGAATGAAATTTTGACCTGCAGCGATGCTTGGGCTCGCTTGCGCTGTAGCCTTTTTAAATGAAAGGTAGTAAAGTGAGATAGGCGAACGTGGAGTGAACAAGAAAGAGCGTGGGGAGCGTAAGAGGGAGTAAGATGTTGAGATATAGATAGGGAGTGGGGATAGAAATATAGGCAAGGGAGATATACGGAGTTCTCCCCAGACACTGGATCTTCTTTACCGCAATGAATCACGGGGCAAAACTTAACACAAAAGACCTTTATGTGGCAGAGTATTCGTCGGAATTAATTAATAAGGCCGGAGATGGGTTGCGGCACTGGAGCCTTCTGGTTCTTCCTATTAAGACCTCCTCGCTCCACTCCTTTTATCCGGAACGAATAATGTGATCCAAAGTGATGGTTCTACTAGGTGTTCCCGCCACGGATGATGAGGTGGGGGAAGTTGGGTGGGCGAGAAGCGGGAGAGGAGGGAGGGGCAAATTGAGGAAAGTAGTTGGTATGAGAGGGGCGTGCAGGTAAAAGGAGGTTGGTTACGTTTCGGCAGAAGTTTTGTCTTCGCCCGTCTCATGTATCATATCCCCTCCCACTCTCGCAACCCTAGGTTAGTAAGAAAGGCCGACGAGGGCGATACATTAAAGACTCCAGAAACTGATCCTCTGTGGAGGCAAGGAGTGCTTAGCTGCTCGCTCTGTAGTTCTCCCTTGACTGCCTTATGGCTCTGCATAACTCTGTAAATGTTGCCGTGAGCAGTGATCTTCATCGAAAATGGAGACTGATTAAGTTTCGCCCTTTTTGGAATGCATGTTAGGCAAGGGTGGAGAAACTGCGTGAATCAGCAGACGCGAAGCTTTGCTCTTCATTTCCATGCTTTTTTGACTGATGTATTGCAAGATAGCATTAGAAAGTTTTGGTCGTCTCGTAATGCCAAAGAATAGTTTGCTACTGCGAGTCCCATCTTATGAAAGAAAAGAGATCATGATGAATTACCTTCAATTAACCGTGATGTGTTTTATTCGCACATTAAGAAATGAATGCAAATAAGAAATGTGATAGTATAATAGCTGCAGAATTAAAAATATTATATTTAAATTTTTGAATAAAACATTTTTCCCAATGAATATTGAATAATGCGGTTCTTGATATATTTTAGGGTGCAAAATACAATTCATTTTATGTAATTTCATCCATTTCATTTCAAGTGGTCCTATCTTCCTTTTTTCATATTAGGTTTAGTATCTTAGTAAATTTGTTTGCATGTAAATATTTAATTTGTGATTTCTATGAATGATATATCAATAACTGAAATAATAACTGTATTCATGTAGTTTTGAGGAGTATGGCTTTGACAATTTATTTTTATCGACGCATTTTGGGACTACTTTGTGAAAATTCAAATTCTTCTTCGAAAGTTATAATCTAAGAAAGGGATAAGCAAAATTCCGATCTAGCTGTATCAGTCCAAAATCACTTATTTTAATGACTGATTTTGAAATTAATTAGTGATTAAAATATAAGGGAAGAATTTGGTGAAAGTTTACATAGAAACTAATAGTTATGGCTAAGAGCTAAATAAAGGTAGTCTGCCATTGACACCTAATTTTTTCATTCCTTTGAATATGTATTTAAGAAAGAGATACTTTTGGATGTGGGAAAATTTTTGTTTCACTTGATTTACGTATCTATTCGACTCCACCTTTGTTTCTGTTATCCTCTAGATGACTATGTCTCATCGTTTCCTCCTCATTATTCTATAAAAATACTCATCCGATATATTTTTCTTTATTTGACGAAAATTTTGTGGTGTGTCTATTATTTTACAATATAGCTACAAGAATTTTAAAATTTATTTGAAGATGTGAATTTGTAGGATTGTATCTTGCTGCCATAAAAGTGGATCTGGTTTTGAGGAAATGCGAATGTCCCCTTCGAAGTAAGTCGTAACAATTGAAGAATTTTATATTTACGATTATTTTTGCGCTTTCCTTTTCACACTTGTTCGCTTTCATTGCATTGGGTGGCAAACGAAACATTTCGTCTTATATTGGGTTTGGCTCCAGAAGAAATTGCCGCACAGTATACTTCGTGAGAGCGGGCGCTTCGATTGTTATTTTTTCATTACGATTCATCCTTTAAAAATGTCCCGGACCACCTGAGGCCGGTCGTTGTCAACGAGTGCTCCACATGTCATATCTCTTTTCGAATGGTCCCCTGGAGGCGAAAACGCATGCGGAAACTGCGAAACACGTATGGTTCGTATTTCTTTTCATGAGGAATGGGAAACAGTTATTGACGGAGGGTAGTAAAGTCTTGCAATTTTATATTTCAGAGCAGATCGCCGAAGTCATTCTCAGGAGAGGTGCAGGGAATGGTAGACGGGAGAGAAATGGGGGAGGGGAAAAAGGGGAAAGAAGCTCTGGGAGGAGTGGAGTCAGGGGGAGTTTCGCCGTAAAAGAGTGAGGGTGGACGCAGGGTAAGTGGGGGTTGTGAATGACTAGATTGATAGGAAGGAAGAGTGGAATATTTGACTGAGAATGCTGAAGGAGTTGACATGGAAAGAAAAATTGCGAGCCAGAGACTGAACTCAGAAGAAATTGTCGTCTTTAAGTTTTCCCATTGGACAATAATCTTTACAGCAACATATTTGACCAATTTAAATTAATTAAAACAAAATTCATAGTAAAAGCAATAATTGTGAAAGACAAATGACTAATATGAAATGATTAAATACTTGAAACGGCAAATAAAAGCAAAAAATAAAATAAGCAGATATGCAAGCAAAAAAGCAGAAAGTTTGATTTAGTCTATTAATATCACATAGACATTCATCTCGTCAGGGTGAAGATGTATTTAATTTATAAATGCTATAGAAGTAGAACAGCGTGAAATAATGTTCTATACGTAGCTTTTTCTCGGGATGTGGGAGTGGGAGTTAAAGTAATATTTACTAAATAATTTAATAGTTAGCTTTTGCAGAAGTAGCTCGATATTAGTAAAAGTCACCTCTGGGGTTCCCAAAGATAACCTGCTGGGCTTCTCTTATTCCCCATTTACTTATTTAGGTGAAATTAATGCTACATTAACCTGAAATATCATTTATTTCGATGATGTTTTCTTAATCTTTGAGAGAGAATTAAAATATACAGCGATGTGCCACATCAGATATGAACAATACTATTTCTTATTTTTCTGAAGGCGTTTACAGTAAATTCCTAAACATGTAAGGTTGTGAATATCTGGGCCGAAGATGATCATACTTTTCCCTACTAATGCATAGATTCGGATAGATAAACAGTCATCGAGAACCATGAATGGCTCTATCGCACTTAACATTAGGGAAGCATATTTTGAAATTCTTTCCGAGCCATATGAAAGAAATTAGTTATCGCCGAGCGAGAGGGAAAATAATTGGAGAAAAATATTACGATGAAGTTATTTTCCTTTAGGTGGACTTAATCATGAATGTACCTTGAACATCATAGATCAAACACCATTTTTAATATCTGAATTAAACAAGATTCAAAGAAAAGCTGATTCATAGATATCATTATGATTGAATTGAAAGGGTAACACCATTTTTGGATCGCCAAAAATATACGTAAGTTGATCGAGGGATGAATTTTAATTGGCAAGACTTAGTTGGATTAGATAAATTTCAAATGTACAAATTTAAATCTGACACCGAAGGGATGGATAAAATCCCTGATTACATTTATGGACGAAACCACAAGGGAATTTAAGAGAAGTTAAATCATTTTTCCAAATTTCACACAAATAACACAAGAAACCCTTTTTTCTGCGCAAAATTGCCTCTCAAAACATTAAAATAAAATTGGAAAAACTTTAAAGCAGCTCTTAAATGAAATTTCACCAATTTTAATTTTTATTTCATTGCTAACTTTCAAAAATACTTAAGTGGTTGCTTCCAAGCAACAACTAAAGTATTTAGTCTTGCTAAGTGACCCTATGGCTACTTCCAGGGTGTTTCATAAATGCAGCAAAATTATCAACGCATTTGCAACGTCCAGTGTCGTTGATGAGGCTAGTAATATTTTCATTTAATTGAAATATTAAAAAGAACATATGAGAGTCACACTTTGTCTCGGACTTTCTGCTACCAGGACGTGGGTATTCTTTTTGAGTACTGTTGCGGTATTGTTAGCATAGTAACGTTGGCGATTGGGAGGCGTGGTAGAACTCTCAGTTTCTGACATGAGGAGTCAAAGCATCAACATAGGAGGAGAACAAAAACATCTGAAATCCAATATTTTTCAGGTTCTACATGGCACGTTCCCAAGGTAATGCAATTATTCGTTAACTATGTAACGTAATAAGGGGGGTGGGGCAGCATTGGCTCCTGGTGTTTGGCCAGGAGCTCGCGGAATCTTAGCGCGTTGTGGCAAGACGCGTTGTTGTGATGGAGTTGCCAGGTAACGGATACGTCTTTTCTCGTACTGATGACCGTTTTTAGGAGTCTTTCCAGCACATCCACATAGTAGGCAGCGTTAACTGTATGTCCTTGAGGAACAAACTCCTTATGGACCACTCCTTTTTATGTCGGAAAAGACAATGGGCATTGCTTTCACCATAGATTTGCAAATTCTTGCCTTTTTGGGCTTTGGGGACTGGTCGATGTGACCAGTCCCCCGAGCTTTGTTGGCTCAGAGCTTTGGCGTTTTTCTTCTGGGTCGTTTTAAAAAATCCAGGTTTCATTACCAGTGATGATGATGTCCAAATAATCAGGTTCATATTCAGTACGTTACAAAAGTTCACTTGAAATTTCAGCTCGGTCGGTCGTTTTCGTAACAAGGTCACGAAAACTTGGGTTTACAATAACTAATATCCTGCCGCTTTCACAGCTTGAAGAGCACTGAGACCGCTTTCACGGAAAAGCTTCCCATCCACCTACTCCAAGTGTTTTGATCGCACTCCAACTAATAGGAGCGGCGCGGGAAATTAAAATTGCATTAGTTTTGGAACGCACCCTGTTTAATTTAGTGGGAAATCGATAGAGGCATAGGCAAGGGAATGTGTTTACTCGTATTTCACAGGTCTTTTATCGTTGCTAGATATTTTAATTTTGCCTATCGCAATCAATATTCGGTTTGGTAACTTTGATGGTAATGATCTTTTCCGCATTTTAATAAGGCTCTTCTTCTTTACATTTCTTTGTATTCTAGAGCCATTTTAAAAATCTAATAAAATGACCGGTGATATTTTATGGGCTAAATTCGGCCCATTTAAATACATTTTGCTTCAGGATTGACCCTTTTGTAAAAAGAGTGTATGAAGCTCAATTCTGTTAGTCAATAACTCAATTCAAGGTCCCTTTTGATGCTTCCACTAGGCACCCTCATTCGTTTCTTTAATCGGTAGGTTTTTAAATTTCAATTTTTCGAGTTCATACGAAAGCACATATTTTACTCAACGTAACCTACTTGACGAGTAGATTGGTGTATTTTGGGTCGGAATTGTGGCATTTCTACTATTTCTCAATGAAATATCCACAGAGATATTCAAGAAATACGGTGGAAACAAAGATAATACATCATGTAGTTAGCAGTGGCCTAAGTAACCGGGTTCTTTGATTGAGCATAGGCATACCAAGTTTCCTCCTAGCGTTAACGTTTGTGAAGGGAAATAATACGAGAAAATGCATTTAAGTCCTGTACTACGAGTTCGTGAAATTCTCAACCACAAATCACGAAGTAGGAAGTGATATTACGTTAACGTAAATACAGATCCGTTAATAACTTTTCTTTTTCGCGGCTCAATTCCTTACAACTTTTGCCATGCTAGCTCCCGGAGAATTCAGGGTAAGGTAATACTGTGTTTAATAACAATACTAATATTACACCTTTTCTATTCATCTTCTACTGCAACAACAATTTTATAGAGAAAACGGAGATTATATTACTTATTTGCGTTTCACGTCCGATTACGAAAATATTCTGGAAATGAATGCTGAAGATATTTAAATCTTCCAAACAACTATTACTATGTAAGTAATGATGACTTTTTGGAATTACGCATATTTAGTAATTTTGAAGAACATTTGGGTGATTAAATCATGCAGCGAAAGTATGTGGTGCTCCACAATACAAGGAAAACGTTCTTTGGTGAAATTATGTTTCTAAGCTACGAATCCAGTGGAATGTAGCCCAAAATCTATTGCTAATAATTATTTTTATCCATAATTAATAATTATAAATTCATTTAGATAGTGTCATTTATTTTATTTAAATATTCAGTTCGACTGCTGTGCCCCTTATAGTATATCAGTAGGTAGCAAAGAAACACATATTCCTTGTACTTGGCGAAGTGGGTGAGTCACCGCATGAGTTACGGGTTGGGTGCTTGGCTAGGCTTCGGCGTCTAGAAAGAGGCGGGGTAGGGCAGGGGGGCCCTGAGACACGAGGGAATGGAGAAATGAATTTGTGAGGAGAGCAAGAGAAGGACACAAGAGTGGGGCAAGGGAGATAAGAAGGTGGCGTGAGGAAGGTGCGGGTGGGCCGAAGGAGGGAGAGCACCAAAAAGAGAGTCGGGAAGGACGAGTGGGTGAGAGGGGAGAAAGGGAAACGAGAAGATCTTGGGAGAAGCGAGGTTTGGGGTGTAGGAGGTTTGGAGGGAATGGGCAGGGGAGGGTTCAGGATCCTTAGAGCGTGCAGGGGCGAGAGAGTGGTGAAAAAATAAGGAGCTGGAGAAGGGGGGTAAGGGAAGAAGGAAAGGACGGGGACCTTCGCGGAGGGGGAGAAATAAAAGTATGGGATCCAGATCCCATTTTTACTCCCCTATCCCCATTCTGAATTATTGAAATCGAAAATATCTGCCGCTGTGGCCCCATACGATATTTGCATTTCCAAGAGAAAAACCCTCTCAGTCCTCTCCGCCTCCCTCACACCACAGCTGTGGGGTAGCTGGGCGGATGAATGCCCATATATCTCGGCTCTATGACATCCATCCGCTTTTTATACTTCTACAGCTAGAAAGCATGTTACGTGCCGAAGCAAAACTTTCGTCGCGAACATTGCTACCAGATCCAGTCAATGTATTCGAGGAATTCGTAAACGGAGGAATCGAGTTTGGATTGTCTAAGCTTTCTAAATGATCTCTTGGAGTAAATTTTAGTATTAATTTTATTTTTCCATTCTTTCAGTAATGTGTTTATTACTTTGATCTTTGGAAAATTCTTACCCCTTTTGTGGATATTTTGGTGCATGAGTAACTTTTCGCTATTGTGGATTTCATATCAACTCCAAAGGTTTCATTTCGGTATATAAATTTATGTGTGATATCCAGAATATTAGTTAAGCTAGTTTGATGCTCCAGGAGGAAATAGAAAATTTACCAATTCATGTTCAAATTCGGCCTCATCATTTTGATTCCCTTATTAGCCGGGATTTCTGGATTTTTCTCGAGTCACGTTCCATAATTAGTTACTATTTCATTCTCTTTGAATGTGACACGCGATGAACTTGTACCATCAGGCTTTGCTACGAAATGGAGAGGGCTCGTAGTCGAGTTCACTCATCTTCTACAGAAGTAAACACCGTTTCTATGCAGTCCTCCAACGTGATCGAGTCATGATGAAATAGACGGCGGATTCCAGGTCAAATATCTTTTGATGAATTTTATTGAATGAGAGATTGATATATAGCTGATCCACACCTTCTTCACGTGACGTCCGTTTTCATGGGATTTCCATATTCGACGGCGAAGGGGGAATTATCCTCTTTTTGGAAGGAATAGGTGGAATGGGGGGATTGAGTAAGGTCCCCAGATAGTTTAGCCTTGGCTCGTCCACGGGGAATTCTCAAAATGAAAGGATTTTACGAGTTATCCACGAGAGGGTGTGCGAGCATTCTCTCGGATTGATGCGTAGACGCGGGGGCAGGCATTGTAATACGGAAGGGTGCGGGGTTGAAAGGCCAGGGAGTTCGTGAGTGGCAAAGGAGCTTAGCGTGCTTTAAAGGAGAAATAGATGTGGAGGGGGCGGGAAACGTGCCGGGGGAGATAAGTCAAAGAAATGGAATAATAGGTGCGATGGGAAGTGCAAGGTAGGGGGGAATCGTTATGGAAGAAAAAATAAACCAATGGGGGATGATTCGAGTAAGGGGTTCTAGTGGGGTGTAAGACATGGCGTTGTCTTGAACTTTATTTATTGCATTTTCAGGGTTCGATCATCGGTTTGGATTTTCGTCAAAATGCTTTTTAAATGCCCATGCTACGATGGTGGTAGCAAAAAGAGTTTCTCGCTGTTTACCCTCTGGCTAAAAGTGGGTCTCTCTCTCGAGAATCTCACAATGCCTCTCATTAGAACTAATAGATTAAGAGTTCATAAAGCTATAAGTTATTATGCGGGTTATGGTATTTCCTTTATTTTGTTTATTATTTGAGCCTCGATGCTAAGTTACCAAAGATAAATTGATGCCCAGCAAGAAAAACTTTCGAGCAGGAGGAATATTGAAGGCTAAAAAATAAATCATATTACATTTCTGCAAAGAGCGCTTCAGACTCGAAGAATCACTCTGCTTCCGTAGCAATCATGTCGGAATAGACCACATTGGTTATTTGTAGGTCATAATAAATAACGTGTTGAAAAAGATAAGATTAGTGTGTACAATAGTAGTTTTAGTATTTGTTAATGACCACTTACAAAATGGAATCGAATAACTAACCTGCATTAGGGTACATAACATAAAAAGGAAAATTAATTGAACACTTATGGCAGCATCTGCTTAATACTGGCTTGCATTAGGTTTCAAGGACCATTAGCTTCCCGACACTGCGGCAACAAGGCGAATGTTTAAATGAAGTTTGAACAGAAAAACTAATTAATTTTGAGGGAATTTGCTTACTTTTAGATGCTTCCATTTCTTTTAGAATATTACCATAAACGACTCG
>CM073770.1:115814953-115892251 GCA_037158775.1 Hetaerina titia | reverse complement strand
CAATTTCACATTATGTGGAATCTATTTCTCACATGTTCTTTGCTGCAGTTCATTTAACTTCCTTTGAATTGATAAATGCTGCATCCTACAGACCGATTGCATCTGATTACTCATCTGCTAGTATTTAATTTTTTCCCCTTCGTTCTTCTCTTAAAGTTTCCATCTTTTCATATGCAGTTTCCTCACCATCCAGAAGACCCTTTCCACCATTTTTGCCTTATCCTTTCTCTGTGGCCTCGCATGGTAACTATGGTATTTTGGATGTGAAGGAAATGGAAATGCGTCGGGGGCGTTGCGTAGGAAGGAAGAGGAAAAAGGGAGTTTGGGGCGGACATGGAACGTACTTCGATTAGGGAGGGGGGGGGCGCATTGGCTGGGAAGGACAGGAAAGCGTTTGGGAGACGGGCAGGGAGGGGTGGATGGAAAGTACGAAAGTGAGTGTTGGGCTCCCCTGCGGGGGGTGTTGGCAGTCTCGGGCAAAAGGGGCGGGGTAGGGGTGGTGGACCACTGGGTATGGCGTGCTTGAGGAGAGAGGGGTGAAGGGGACTCGGCTTGGGGGTGCGTATGGCGGGGGGAGGAGGGCAGGTTTATGGTGAAATTCGGCAGGGGACCAACCAATAGGAAACTCTATCGATCGAATTGATAACCGAAACACACTCTCCTCTTCCCCGGAGTCCTACCAATCCTACTTCTTCCGCTCCCTCTCCTTGTGCTGGAACAACCTCCTTCACCCCTGCTCGGTTGGAAATCCTGCGCCCCCCCTCCGCTAAACTAAACCTTTTCCCCCCGTCCATTCCCTTACGCCTCCCTCCTATTTCCAGCCTCTCCTCTAAGTCCTCCTTCTATTGATTCCTTCTTGTGGCGGTTAGCGACTCGGGCGGCAAAGCCCACCTTTTTACATACATAAAAATAATTATATATGCATATATATTTATGAAGATATTTTCACACACATATGTATATATGCATATATATAGTATACATGTGGGTCGCGGTAGTAATGGGGGATAGAGCGTTTGACTACTGACCGGTGGGCCCGGGTTCGATTCCCGGGCAAGACACTCTGAGCACCTGCAGCTCCATCCAAGCTGTGTGATTTTTCGGGTACCAGATCTTCCTGGGAATCCATAACCGGCACAGGGAAAGGAACTGGCTCCCCTATCCTGACGTGTGAATTTCACACGCCTTCGGGCTTAGTACTGGGTGAACTCTATCATCACCTACCAAACCGACCTTCGGGTTTATTACTGTGGTGTTTATGATTGTATTTGTATAATGTATTTTTAACAATATTAATATATTGTATACATAAATATATATTGTATAATGTATGATTGTTATATATATACAATCACACACATATATATATTATTATTAGGTAATCTACCGGTTAAGGTAGGTTTTTGGATGGACACAAATATCAAATAAACATTTTGTGACTCCCCACCTAGCAAACTAATCTATATCAGGTCCCTCTTCATCTCGGTGTACTTCTTTCCTCCCTTCATCCCGTCCAACATCCCTATCCTGTTCCTACCCTTACCTCGCTTGCCCAACATTCTCCCCTCTATTACCCTCTTCAACATTCCACTACCGTTCAATACGCCTTTCAACCATTTTTCCTGCCTCCGTAGGATTTCTCTCAACAAACCCCTCTCCTCCCCCACCATTTCTAGTACTTCCTCATTTGTTTTCCTTTCGGTCCATTTCACCTTCTCCATTCTTCTCCACACCCACATTTCAAAAGCCTCCAATCTACGTCTATCCTCCTGCTTCAGCGACCACGTTTCCGCGCCGTACATAGCTACGCTCCATATCAGAGTTTTTACGAGTCTTGTCTTAACATCCCTACTCAACATGCCCGTCATCAACTCCCTTCTCCTTGAGAAAGCCTCCTTGCCTAGCGCAATTCTTCTCCTTACGTCCCTACCACTTTGACCGTGTTGGTCCAAAACACTTCCGAGATATGTAAACTGTTCTACCTGCTCTATTTTTTCCCCGCCTATTTTAATATTTAGCTTAGCCTTTTTCTTTCTGGAAAATCGCATAACCTTTGTTTTATTAATATTTATTCTCATCCCATATTTATCGCACTGAACCTCCAATTCAGTCAACAATGCTTGTAACCCCTTGGCTGACTGAGCAACTAATGCTTGGTCATCAGCAAACCTAACCGATTTTACGAATTCCCCTCCGACTTTCATTCCTACCTCCAGTTCTTCCCATGCCTCTTTAATCATTTCCTCTACATATACGTTGAACAGTACCGGTGACAATGGGCAACCCTGCCTTACACCTCTTCCTAACACTGCCCATCCGGACTCTCCGTTCCCCACTCGGACCTGAGCAGTCTGAGACATGTACAGGTTGCGGATCAGTCTCCTGTCCTTCCAATCCATTCCTATTTTCTGCAATACACGCATTAATTTTTCCCAATTCACTCTATCAAACGCTTTTTCGAAATCTACAAAACAGGCAAAAACGTCCTGATTGTATTCTATATTCCTCTCGACTAGTGATCTCATTACTGCAATGGCATCACGCGTACCTCTTCCTTTCCTGAACCCAAACTGATCATCCCCTAAGTAATCATTTGCCTTACTCTCTATCCTTTTGTTGATCATCCTGAGAATAACTTTAGCTGCGTGGGATATCAAACTTATTGTTCTGTAATCCTCACATGACGAAGCCTTTGCCTTTTTTGGAATAGGAACTAACACCGATCTCACAAAATCTTCCGGCCAGATTCCTTCCTCATAGATACTACGAATCAGTCCATATATGGCCTTCTTCCCAACTTTTCCCTAACCATTTCAACATTTCTACAGGAATATTGTCCACCCCCACAGCCTTATTTGCTTTCATCTCCTTTAATGCCCTTTCTATTTCATCGTCGAGTATGCCTGGACCTAAGCTATCTTCTTCTACGTCATGTTCCTTTTCTATGTCTAACCTTGTCGGCCTAAGTTCTTTACCATACAGTGTTTCTATATATTCCTTCCATCTCTCTTGGATTTTTCCTGGTTCAACTATTATCTTACCCCATTTATCTTTAACTGTGAGCACAGATCTTGCCTTCTTACTTCCCGATAATAACTTAACCTTGCTGTATAGAGCACCAATTTCACCCTTCTTCTGTAAACTTTCCATATCCTCGCATTGCGTTTTCCACCATTCTTCTTTTGCTTTATTTGTGGCCCTTCTCAATTTATTGTTTAACTCTTTGTACTACATATATATATATATATATATATATATATATATATATATATATAGATGATGCGGAAGTACTCACGAGAGCAATATAACTTTTGGACGGCACAATAGAACACAGAATAAAACAGATAACACGTAAAAGGACACACACTGTAGAGGATTTAAGCTTTCGGCCTACTCCGAGGCCTTCTTCAGGTCAGACTTTTATGTATATATATACATAAAATATATATACATACATATATACACGCATACATGCATACGTACTTACATACATACATATGTAGTGTAAAATTGCACATATGGTTACTTGTGCGCGAACGGTCCCATCTAGGTAGGTGAATGGATGTGACTTTGTTCGGCCTGCCGTAAGCTTTTCATTCGTCGCTCCCATACATCCTTCTCCCTGCGACTATGCCCCCTCTCAGCCCCAAACCTAACGCTTTCTCTTCTTCCTCTCCCTCTAGAACTCCACTCCTTGTCTTTTCAACGGGATATGCCTCGTATGAATGATGAATGCACCTGCGCTCGAAATATTCGCCGAAAGCCGAGGGAAGAGGGGATTGAGGTGGAGATGGGGTGAGGTTGGGAGATCCAGGGCATAGAATAGTTGGTGAAAAAATTGAGGCTGAAGGAATGGATTTATTTTTGCATGAGTATTAGCATGTTACGCTTCATCCTACGCGTAATCTTGAGTTACTGAGTGGGTTTTATTTACTCAAGGTGAGGCCAGACCTAAGCGTATTTTTTGGTGCAAAATAAGCTTTTTTCCTCTAAGAATTGAGTTGACTGGAAATTCATCATGAAAAAAAATTTTCAGTCTGCATACACGCACAACTTACAAAGCTGTAGAAACAATAGCTCCCTCAACTGAAATGAAGAGGAAATTAAGTCGTCTATGAACACGTTGATGACTAAAAATGTGCATTGTACGACTTCCGAGTATTTTATTGGGAAAAACTCGTCCTCCAGCAAATAATTAATATATTGTACACGTATTTGGACTTTATATGCTTATTTCTTGCTTCTGCTGTTGTGCATATTCAGAGGTTGTCAGAGACTTATTTTGTGCAAATATTTCTAACGCATCTACTTATTTTATATAATCTTCGTATTATCGTCTCGTCATTTAGTGTAACTTTTTCCTTTCTATCCGTAATATCACTTGTATTCACACACTATATTTTCTCTTTCGTGGGTAATCTTTATCACTGTCCGTGTGACAGAATCCACCTTAATCTTTCTTTCTTCATTTTTCATTCTTGTTTTTTAATACCCTTTATTTTAATTCTAATTTTCTCACAAGGGTGTTATTGAGTGTTAGCGCGTCTGTCGTCCGGTGGTGGCTTATGTGGTAGGCTGGCGAAGTGAGCGAGTTTACACCGTGAATACGTATTCGCCGACATGTAATGGTGCAACCTGACGTTGAAATCAAACCATAAATTAATTAAATTCCCTATCACACTACGAAATATTAAAATATTGTTGGTACCATTTTGCAAATATCTGCTTTTGAACAGCAATCGCCTCAAAGCCGGGTGAGGGTTAGAAATATAATTTAATTATAACGCTATTATTATTATACATAGTATTTAATATTTTTTTCACTTTTAATGATACGAGCCTCAAACATTCACACGTCAAACAAGGTAACACCATACGCACAAAACAATAATATATTTTTCATTCTACGTTCTTTCTTGTATCAGTTCATTCCGTCCAACATACCTCCAAACGTACAAATCTATTCCTCCTTCTACCACGCTCACCCAACATTCTCTCCTCTTGTCAGTCTCCAACATCTCATTTCCACTCAATATGCCCAAGATTTACCTTTCCTGCCTTCTTTGAATGTCTTCCAACAAATTTCAAGAACCTACAGGAGATCCCGCGACAGTAACTTTTTGACGGAGTCATCCGCTGATGAGCATGACAATGAAACAATTTACGAGTGTAAAAATCATTCACCTTGACCGGGGTCTTCCAAAAACCTTTTCTTTTCCATTCGGAGGACGTCTTTGTTTGTTTTCAGGTTTATTTTCTTCATCCCTTTCCCCGCCCACTTCTCAAAAGCTTCAATGCTTATACTCTTGCTTCAATGACCAATTTTCTGAGCACCGACAGTTCATTTCAATGTTTTCACTCATATTTTCTTAACTCAAATTACCTGCATTTGCCATATTTCCACCTCTCTGTAGTCTTTTTAACTAATTCAATTATTTTTAATGACCTTACCACTTTGTACATCCTCGTCTAAAATTTTGCTCTTTAAAGAAAATATACATTTCTCTTTGTGACAAAATTGATATTAAATACGACATATAAATGAACTTATAGTCGCATTGAAAAGTCAATGTCAGATTTATTTTATATATAATGCTACAAGTGAAACACCCATTGTGTTTGCTTAGTACAATCATTACAGCACCGAGTGCAAGCCACTTGCAAGGAAATTGGTAAGAAAAGAAAAATAATAGCTGGGGAATATACATTTATGGCCAAAGAAAACATCTGGCTTTGTATTGCAACAGCAAAATGCATTGTAAAGAAAAAGTTTGAAATAGAAAAGAACGGTCACACCGACTACTCTTCCACACGGTAATTGAGGGAATCAGTTGAGCTGTCACATGTTAGGGCAAAGAAAATGCAAACTAATGTAAGAATGTTAGCACATAAATAGATCAAGAAATACCTGAACGGAAAGTAAAGCGGCCTTCTGGTCGTTAGCGAAAGCACTATAGAACGTATAGTGGAGGGACCGCGGGGGCTCAGCGAACTATCTCGTGTTCAAAACATAACGAGAATTTTTTCATTTCGCGGACTTAAAGAGTCCGATTGTCAAACTTTTTTTTTATGTTGGTGTATATTCCCCTGAGGTATGATAAACTTTCAGCTTTTTCATTGTGGACTTTGTCTGTGACAGCCACTGTGAAAGGTTACACGTGTTTTATGAGCACGGCGATTTTCGTTTGTTATAAGAAATGGATCAAAGAATTTGTATCAAATTTTGCGTAAAAATGAAACAAAGTGTGTGAAATGTTAACAATGGCCTATGATGAGTCTGATATGAGTAAATCAAGATTTTACCAGTGGTATAAGCGTTTCCAAGAAGGCCGTGAAAACCTCGAAGATGACGAACGCCCTGGACGCCCCAGTACATCAGCAATCGATGAAAACGTGGAAAAAGTTAAAGAAATGGTTATGAACGATCACCGAATCACAATTATCACAATTAGAGAGGTCGATGATGATGTTGGCATATTGATTGGATCATGTCATGACAGTTTTTCTAATTTTTTGGGTATGAAACGCGTGGCAGCAAAATTCGTTCCAAAATTGTCGAATTTTGAACAAAAACAGCGGCGAATGGAAATTGCTCAGGATTCACTAAATGAAGTAAACGACGATGCAGAATTACTGAAACGTGTTATAATAGGTGACGAAACATGGGTTTATGGATATGAAGTTGGAACTAAGGCTCAATCATCCCAGTGGAGGTATTCTGACTCGCCAAGACCGAAAAAGGCTCGACAAGTGCGGTCGAAGGTGAAGGTTGTGCTCACTGTGTTCTTCGATTTTAATTGCATAGTGCATCATGAATTCTGCCGCCAGGTCAAACGGTCAAGAAGAAGTACTAACTACAAGTTCAACGCCGTTTGCATGAAGCAATCCGAAAAAAACACCCGGAACTGTGGAAAAATAATTCATGGCTTTTGCACCACGATAATGCACCAGCTCACTCTTCATTGCTTGTTCGTGAATTTTTGGTTAAAAACAATACTGTAACGAGGCCCCAGCCTCCATATTTGCCAGATATGGCGAATGATCGTGTGACTTTTTCCTATTTCCAAAAATTGAGAGGACCTTGAAGGGCCGTCGTTTTACAGCCGCTCATGAAATTAAAAGCGCATTTCTGAAAGAACTAAAGGCTATCTCAAAGATCGAGTTTGAGAAGTGTTTCGGGGATTGGAAGAAGGGCTGGCACAAGTGCATAATCTCCAGTGGGGCTACTTTGAAGGTGACAACATCAATGTATAAGAATAAATACATATTATTGTCCCAAACATTAAAATTCTCATTATTTTTTTAACACACCTCGGCTACGAGGCATTCCATAAATTAAGAAACGTTTGCTTATATTTAAATATTGGAGCTTCAGAACACAGTTTTACTCCTGCAGCACCATCTACTGATTAATTGAGAAGCTATAGTAGCATTTGTTTTGCTTCAGAAATCGTTTGCTTGTCCGTACATGCAAACAACAATGTCCGCGACAATCGTTGATACCGCCAGCTGTGAAGTGCGTTCTGTCATACGATTCTTGTATGCAAAAGGATTGTCGGCTGCTGAAATTCATCGGGAGTTATGCCTAGTTTATGGACCTACAGTTATAATTGAAGGAAAGATTAGACAATGGTGTCATGGTTTTAAAAATGTACGAACAAATGTACATGATGAATAGGGAAGTGGCAGACCCAGTATTCTGACCGATGAAATTGTTTCGCAACTGGAACAAAAACTGTGATTTGATTGTCGATTGACGATTAATGACCTGGCTGAACAATTTCCTCAACTTGGACGCACTACTGTCTACAATATATTCACGGAAAACCTCGGACACCACAAATTGTGTGCAAGGTGGGTACCAAAAATGCTCACCGACCACCACAAAGAGTAGAGAATGTCCTCTGAATGAGAGTTTTTGGGCCGATACAAGCAAGATGGAGATGGTGAGACCTTGCACCTAGCGGCTACTTCCTCTTCTTGCACTTGAAATAGGTGGACAACGTTTCGAAACCGAAGAGGAACTCAAGAACGGCGTCGTCAATTGGTTCATTGTCTTCTATGCAGATGGGTTAAAGAAGCCGGTGCAGTGGTAAGAATAATGCTTAGAAGTAAACATCAATTATGTAGAGAAGTGAAGTAGGTTTGTAGCTAACTAAGGGTGCCAATAAAATGCTTCATGCGAGTATATTTCTTCCTATGGCCAAACGGCCTTTACTTTATGAGTATGCCTCATGATAGTGAGAAAAATTAAGTTATATTTGATTAATGAAATATTTTGTATAATAATTGTCTAAATTAAAGTCCTTGTACTTAGATTTTGATAAAAACTGAGTTACAGAAACCATCTTCAGATCATAGCGATACATGTCATTGTACGTATATTGTGCGTACTGAAAATTCAATGATTTCTCCTGTATCCTACATTTCATCGTGGAAACTTCATTTATATCTCAGCTATCTATCCTATGACGTGGGGATTTTCAGGAAAATGTTCTGGTGATGAAGCATACATTCTCGGATCAATGTTAGGAATAAGATCGTTAATGACGCCGGGAGTAATTTGAATGGGTTGATTTGTTTATAATTAATGAATAAGCACAACAACCTCAAATTTAAAAATATATTCCTAAATTTCTTACATGATGTTGATATCGAAAGTCTGGCCGTAAATCTTTCCACGTCATTAGGCTTATCGGAATAACTTTGTCACTTTGTTTATCGACGCGCCAGTGATTTGTTTGCTGAAAGGAGTACTCTGGGAAGAGAATTGAGTACATTTCTTTAGTCAAACGTACAAGGACATGTATCAGATCAGAATATTTTTGCTCTTCCAGACTTGTGCTATTTTAGGTTAAATGGGTGACATGATCGAATTTTGAAGTACAAGTATCTGCAATGGATTAATAGAAGTCATTTATGTTTTCCGATAACCCTCTACTATTTTCTGAACTTATGTCAGATAAGACAGAATCCTAGTGATATTTATGAGAGAGTAGTTGATTAATTTAGGATAATTATTTTTAAAAAATATATCTCACTGAAAGGGAAATAGTGTTTACTTAATTAAATAATGCTATTAATTAAAAAAATGTTATGATATCAATATTGAAAATTTCTCAATAGGCGTCTTCTACCTTAGCATTGATTTTGTGCATTCGGAATCAAGTGCTGATCTGAATATTTCAATAACTAGTAATAACAACTTTCATAATTTTTCCGGAAAAAGGTTTGGGTGATTTAAGAAATTCTTTTTTTTGTATTATTTTACATAATATTTTAACTTGTTATAAAAATTGCATGAGGTCACATTTCGCACTCGACACATTTCTGTTGGCTCAAAGAGTCTCCAAAGATACTGTTTTTAGTAATCATATTAACTTTCACACATTCGTTTCTTTAACATTCTTGGAAAACGCAAAGGAGTTCGACATTGAAGTTCGTCAGAGGTGTTTTCTTCTTTTTTTCTTAATAAGAGCCCCGCTGTGAGGAGTGGAAATAAAAGGTGAGCGAAGGAAAACGAGAAGATTTTGAGCTCTCTTTATTTACCCGACATTACCGGCGCGGAATTCGAAACCTCATTTTTGGGAGTGGGTCTTCTTATCGTGGAAGGTATATGACGAACAGGCGTTTGTTCTTTCTCCAGCGTGCGTGGGAGTGTCTGTGTGTTTGTGCGCGCGTGTCCCCATGTCAATGGATCCAGTTCCCCATTTGAGAGAAGATGAGAATTGTAAGCAGGAAATATGGAGTGAGAGAGCGAGATAGAGAGGATGGAGGGGTCGGGAAAGTGAGTGAGGGAGTATATATGGGGAGAGAAATGATGTGGTGGGAATTCCAAGGGGAGAGTGAGGTGAGGGGGAGTACAAGAAGCGGACGGAGGGAGAAGAGAATTATGCGAGAGGAAAAGCGGCAGTTGAAATAAAAGAAGACCCATGTAGAGTTTTGGGAGGACGAAAAATGGATGTAGTTAAGAAACCTTACTTTGAAAAATTTTTTTAAACCTGAAAGACTGCAGCATCTTCAGCTATCAAAATCCATGATTGCAATTTGTGCTGTATACTAATCAAATAATTTTCATACTTTGTGTATTACGTATTTCACCTACGTATAGCGCTACACAGGTCATCCCAAAAGTGTAAAAACATATAGAAGGAAGGCCATTAAAATAGCAAGCGCTCTTGTTAAATGATTTATACATGTAGGCTCTAATGGCAAGTAAAATTCGACCAAGACTTCGTGAAAGTTACTGCCGAAGGGAAGAGAGTAGGAGGTGATTGATGTGTAGAGGAGTGGTGGTGGAATGGGAGGCTCGGATGAAGGGATCGCGGAGCAAGGTTTTGTTCCCTGAAGGCAAGTCCTGCGCGGAACGAGGGGTGAGGTAGAGTTGAGGAATAAAAAAAGTTCCAAATGGGACACCTAACCCCTCGAGACATCATTTCCGAAATGGCGGAAAGGTAACCCTTCCTCGCATCAAGGCAGGGGGTTAAGATAAGTTAGAAAACATAACGATACGGGACATGTTAAAATTTATTCCATTAAATTTAATGCACTGCGTTTTTTCTGCTCGCTTTCCGTTTCACATATCCTTTTCGTTTCGCGCAACATCCTCTTTGTCTCTTGCGAATAAATATGGCACCTGCTTACTTTTGCATGCACTTATGTGCTCATCCTCCCGCACCCTTTCCACCTCTCTTCTTCCGGTCCTTTCAGTCTTCCCTTTCCCTTTTTCTCTGGATCCTTTATTCTAAGAATCCGAAACTGGGGACCAGCTCGAGTTTCTCCATTAGGAAGGAATTGGAATATAAAAGTAGAGCCGAGGGGGAGTGATGCTAAGGTTTGGTAAAGGGGAATGGGATGCGCAAAGGGACCTTAGATGGAGTTTGAGTTGGAGCACTGACTAATAATATGGACTCCCAACTCCAGGCTTGTTTTCAATGATATTGGTCCCAGTATGTCATCTCTAATTGCGCAATCAATCTTATTTCCGCAAGTGGGTGACATTATAGCTTTGTTTCTCTATGCAGAAATATTTAAGATACAATTGAAAAGTCCTACTTTTACGTTAGTCATTACATTATAAGAAAAAAGGGGTCGTTCCTAGAGAAACGCTTTTAAATTTCCCCTCGCCGCTCCTATTTGTTGGAGTGGGATTAAACTATTAAATTGGAGTAGGTGGTGCTAAGTTTTACCGCAAAACCGGTCTCAGTGCTCTCCAAGCTGTGGAAGTGGCAGGATGTCTGTTATTGTAAATCTCTGCGGGTCAACCATGTCACGAAAAAAATGGAATCGACGATCGAGCAACGTTACGCGATTAAGTTTTGTGCCAAACTGAAAAAATCTCTTGAGGAGACTAACAAAAGGATTCGTTAGACAAACGGGGAATCTAATCTGTGCTATTTACAATTTTCGAGGTGGTTAGAAGCCTTAAAGGAGGGCCGGGAAGAGGTTCACGATGAATATCGCTCTGGGAGGATATTAACCAGCAAAACCGTCAACAATGTGGCTCGTGTTCGACAATTGTTGGAATCTGACCATCGATTGAGTGTCATGATGGTTTACAATGAATTAAAATTGTACTCTACTGTTTTGTTTTGCATTGTTACTGAAGATTTAGCGATGAGGAAAGTTTGCGCCAAGCTCGTACCCAAGGTGTTTGCCGCAATGCGCTACCAGCCCACGAGTTCCTCCACCAGCCAAACACCAGGTACCAACTCTGCCCCACCCCCCTCTGTAGTCCTGACGTCGCCCCGGTAGACTTTTTTTTGTTCCTTCGGATCAAGGCAGTCCTGAAAGGAATCCGTTTTTCGTCTATATAAGAGATCCAATCAGCCGTGACGAAGACCTTGTGAGAGGTCCCTGAAGATGCCATCCAGGGCTATTACAGGTTATGGCAGGTTCTGATGTTTATTTACCACCCAAAGAAGAGGAACATGAGAAGCGGAAAGGAGTAATACGTTACCGAGACATTTTAAGTAAAGAAAAATCACAGTGCGTTTGAAGAAACGCCGGATAGAAGAAAGAAATAATTCAAGATGGCCATCGAAGATAAGGCTTTTTGAGATTATATAGGAATTTAATTAAAATAATGGGCCACATAATAAAGGAAGAAGTTTTTTTGGGGAAGGTGGAAGGTCGTCGATTTTCAAGTAGAAAAGAAGTCGAACCACCTTTTTTGTGTTTCTCACGGCTGCACATTTTCTGTCTTATTTGAAATTTAGAGTCGGAAAATACGTTTCGAGCCTGGCAATCAACAGTCAGGGCAGGTTGTCATATTTTATTACCAGTTGCTGTAATGCACGTGTGAATGCGTGGTAGGAGGATGCCAAAAATCTGGGTCGGTCATCAGTATTTCAATCCGAAGGTTGGTTGGTTGTAGCCCTCCGTTATTCTCTGTCTAATGATAACTTCTGCCATAGATTCTTCGCTGCACTGTCTACTCACATGGCTCTTAGGCTACCTCGTAGAGTCTTACCTTCTCATTTCCCTTAGGTTTTTTTCTTAAACATTCATTACTTCTCAACACGTGACAAATTCACCTGGCTCTTATTTTCTTATCATTCTCTGTTTTGAATTATCCTCTTATACACTTTGAGATCTGTTGCCATGAATTATAGTCCACTCAAAAATTAGGTGCAATGGTCATATTTCACAGCTTTTAACTCAAAATCATACCTGGGCGCTTCAGCCCACGAAGTGTTTGCCAAAATTCAGGGCTCAGTGCCAAAGTTCTAAACCATTTGCAATATTGCAGGGTCTTCTGCAGAAAATCCATACTGTTTGCCTCAATTCAGGTTCATATGCAACACTTCGACCTGTTCTCTGCTTCATCGACTTTCTGATAGTATTAGCGTCAATTTTCAAAAGATGGGTTTGTTTGTCACAAATCGGAGCTACATGCAATACATTAAAATCTTGAGTCACAATACTTGGACACAAAACCGAGTAATTACGTGCAGCTAACAATTGTCAACTTCGGGGATTGTAATTATATTAACTCAAACGGATTTCTATTAAGTCGGGTCACTTTCGATGTTTCTGCGTCTTTTCAATGATTTTCCTAAATATTTAAATATCAGTTTTAGGTTGACCTCTTTCATATAATTGTTTGTATTCTTCCAAGACTATTCCTTTCATAGACTAATATATATGCCTGGTATAAAACCTGGAATACTTGCGTACGAGACAAATGCAATAGCAATGATTATGCCTTATATTGATTGGTTATTTACTAATGGTTTTTATTAAAATGAAAACCGAAGCTCTGTCATACTTCTTTGCGTCTAAATTCGAGTATTTTTTATGAAGGCTAATTTTTTAAACTGAAAAATGCGTAAATAATTACTGAATGTTTTCCATGATACATTTTATCAGGAGATTCTAAAAGCTATACATTTATAAATGATAAAATAATCTCGAAAACTGCATTCATTACACCATCTGTTGTAACACTTTTGTTTGAAAAGACATTTGTTCATTCGACTGTAGTTTCGTAGAAATTGCACACATAAAAATGTTTTATTAAATTGTTAGTGAATTTAAATCTTTTTGCTTTATTATGATATTTTTCAATGTTTTTTGAGTTTATTATTATGTTAAAATTAATGTAACGAGTAAGTATTATGACAGTTTGACATTACCTGAAAATAAATCTTTGAAAATGAACTGCCTGCATGATAACATGATATTTTATAAAGGACCCTCATGGTCGAAATTTACTTTCACTTGGCAACCACTTCAATGATTTTTGAAGTTATTTCAAATTAATTTTTCATTTGTTTGGTAGAGAATTCCCGTCAGGAGAATTGAGCTATAATTTATCATAAACATGTCTATCTTTCAGACTCTGAGCCAGCCAAACCTTGAACATGCTTGCAGTAATGGGGCCCTGGAGAATATGCAGGTCAAGCTACTGCACAGGTAAATTTTTCTATATTCTTTTCAAAAAACATTTTTACGAACATGATATTCCCCTCAAAACTCATGGTTATATTTTTTTGTTTGTCACGGGTTCTGTGAAAGTTGAACATTTTGTTATTTTTTCTAAAGCCAATTTTGTCAACTTTATTCTTTCTGGGTATGCTTTCATTACTGCTCCCGTCCGACATTAATTTAATTCGTCCAGGGAGCACTCTCCTCCGTCCTCCATGACTCACCTCCGAGGAACATGTTCTCATTGTGGGTGAATTGTTTCCTGTCCTAATAACCTCTCTCACATTTATCTTCATATTGTAAATATCCATCATGGCACAATTACCCCGAGTGAGTTGTGATGATTTATTGTTTATTCTACCGGTGTCACAAAGACATTCGCAAATCTGAAAATATTGATTACACAGGCCAACAGTGGCTTTGGTGCCGGACCTTTTAATGCTGATTTAAAGAACAATTGGGGTGCTGAATCCAATTATGACACTAGTTTTTTCCTATCAGCTATAGTTTTCAAGATATAGATACGTTGTTACTTACGTAAAAAAATCTTCTGCATGATGATATGGGAATATTATAATAATAATAAAACCCACTAAATATAAAGATTTGATTTATTTCTAGGGCTGTTAAATCACCCACAAACACAACAGAATTTTACAATAAAATTGAACACAAATACTAAAATTTTTTACTGTAATAAAACAAATTGAAAAGAAAAAAAAATACATAAAAACATCACTAAACACACCGGAAGCTTCTTTTGCGCGATTTTCTTGAGTGCACTTTGTTCAAACAGTCTCGTTTTAAGCACCAGCAGTAATCTGCCATCATATGATTATCCCATCTTCCTTGGTAGCGAGCTTCCGTTGTTTTTATATCCTGGTGAAATCTTTCACCTTGTTCTTCACTTGTGTCTCCTAAATTTCCAAGAAAATTGTCTAAGTGGCTGTGTAGGTAGTGAACTTTTGTGCTCATATTACATCCTGGTGATTTGAAGTTACTGAGCATAATGTTTACCAGCTCAATATAATTTTCACTTTTGTGATTTCCTAGAAAATTTTTTATGACCTCAACAAATGACATCCAACTAATTTTTTCAATCTCATTCATTGACTCGACAAAAGCAGGATCCTTTGTAAGTTATCTGATTTGTGGCCCCTCAAAAATACCAGCTTTAAGTTTTTCAATATTTATATGGGGCATATTTAGTCTTAAGTAGCCGAAGCATGGTCCATCCTTGTCAAGAGCCTTTACAAATTGCTTCATTAGGCCTAGTTTAATATGTAGAGGCGGTAAGATGATTTTCTCTCTTTCAACTAAAGATTCAGCAATGATGTTTTCTTTCCCAACAACCAAGTTTTCTCTCTTAGGCCACTCCTTCTTAATCCAGTGGTTTGTCTATCCCTGCAATCCCAGAGGCACAAGAAACAAGGATATTTTGTGTAGCCACTTTGCTGCCCAAGAAGAAAGTTCACCATTTTTAAATCTACACAAATCACCCAGCGATGTTCCTGGTATTTTATCTTCTATAAGACCAATGCTATTGTATCGTATTCTTCTTTCATTTTAGTTGAATGAGCGATTGGTATTGCACCGAACCTGTTACCATTGTGAAGAAGTACACATTTTAAACTACGCTTGGAGCTATCAATAAACAAACGCCAATCACTAGCATCATATTGTGATAGTAGTCCCATTTTTTCCAAAAGATCCTTAACGTCTAAACAAAATGTAAGATTGTCTTCTTGAGTAAAGAAGGGTAGCATATCCTTTTCCCTTGTGCGATAAAAACTTATTTTTGTACCGGGTTGCAGTTAATTCTTTTCATGCAGTCTTGATGCTAGTAGTTCGGATGCTTCCTTCGATAAGTTCAGTTCTCTAGCAAGATCGCTTAGTTCATCTTGATTGAATAGTTAAGGAATTGTTGATACCCCCTCGTAGTCACTACCACTATCGTCAATAGAATGAGAAATTTTTTCAAATAACTCAAATTTTTCCTTAGATATATCTATCTGGTAACCTCTGAAATATTCGGGTCGGTATTTCTTCTGAATGGGGTACCGGGCGTCTAGCTGAAGGCAAATCTGGATATGTCCACTTGTGGCGATTTTTTCGATTAATTCCCGAAACATTTACTATGCAAAAATAACAGTCGTCAATATGGTTCACAGGTTCTCTCCACACCATTGGCACACCAAATTTTAGACTTTTCCTTTGTCCTGTTTTCCATTACCGCATATGTTCAGTACATGTTTTACACACAATCACACACATGTTTTTTAATCTCATTGGCCTTCAATATAGAAATATACATAAAACTTATTGACAGTTTATTGAAAATAAGAGGAACACCGCAGAGTGGTTATAAATTAGTATACTTATAGATTTATTTAACTTTGAAAATTATTTTCCGGAATATATCAAATATTAAAACAACTAATCGTAAGATGTGCCATATCTAAAAATGTAGAGCTGTTAAATAAAAACGGATTTCATATTTGGATTCAGCTCTACAAATATAGTTAAAATCAACACAAAGATTCCCGGCACAAAAAAAATTTTTTTTCGTAGGCCTGTCTCATATCTTCATAAATAGCTCATCTTTCACGTTTCAAGTTGCCTATCACTTTTCTAGCGCCTTCTGAACATCGATTATCTTGTCTTAACTTCTTGGCATTGTTACCCATAATGAATCATTATGTGCCTAACATCAAACATCATTCATTTTCTTGTGGTTTACTCCGAATTCTCTCGGTTTATTTAAAAATTCTCCTAATCGGCATCTTTTTTCGGCTCTTTTTAGGTCGATAAAAGTTTTAAAAATTATGCGTCTTGAGATTTTCAAGTGTCTTTTCAATATTTCATATTAATTGCGTTAAAACTGTGAGCTCCCTTTCTTCCGCCCTCCAGATCGACCCTTTGTAATCATATCATTCCCTTTAGCCCTCACTGTTTTCTGTATTTTTACATTTAACAATTTTTAATGATGACATTCCACGGTGAGGGTTGATGATATTTACTCCTGTTTGCCCCATGTTCTTTTTAAATGGAAAATATACACTTTTTGAAAGTATTAGTCGTTTCTTCATTTTCAAATATTGCTGACTCGCTTTTTCTATGTAATATCTATCGTTTCTCTCGCAGTTTTCGATAGTCTTCGGCTAGCATCCCATCTTTCAGCAATATGCCTTAAAAACCTCAATCACTGAATTCTAGGGAAGGGATGACATATGTATATATTATGTATACAATTTTTAAAAACTATTTGATTCCGAATTTAGGATCCTCGCTGTTCTAACGTTTACTACTTTCCCACACGATGTGGAAGTTAACTTTACCAGGCAAATTGATTATAATTCTGTTTCGTTATTTTGGAGTTCTTACATTATTCAATATTTATCATAATATGCCTTGAATTAACACCATGTAATTCATATAACTGTTAAAAAAAAGGTGTGTAGAAGTTAAGCTTCATTTTTCTGATCCATTTCATGGTACATGTTATAGCAGATTGAATTGCTCAAAATTGTATTTTCGCATTTATATCCTAAAACCCTACAATCTTTTAACATTTGTGACGACTAAAACACAGCCTCGATTCCCCATGCAGTCTCCTTTCTTCCCTTTGTCGATTCGTCATGTCGTCATTATCACGAAAGAATGCATAATTGGAGAGGAAGTATACTGGAGATACTAAGAAATTGATCTATATGGGAGGGGTCTTCACTGTGGGAAAAACATAATGGTATTCAAAAAAGTTGTAGTCATTAGACAGTGGCCAAAATATGAGCAGGATAGCCATTACGAGTTTGAGCGGAAAAAGTGATTGTGGATTAATTATCCATGAAATGGATGGATATGTTCAACTAATGACTTTTCTTTCCAAATCACACACTAAACCTCGGAAGTAGTACCTATTCAGGAAACGTGCGAATATGTTAGTTTGAAGGTAATAACAGTGCGGTACCATTATTCTATGATAACTTTTGCCTAAATTCAACAGAGATCTGCAGATATTTGGCGTTTGTAAGACAAAATAATTGGTGTACACTATTAAAGTTAGAGTCAAATGATTTTTTGATGAAAAGATGCTTCCTTAAAATGTGTCCGTTGACTAATTAGGAATACGAAAAAATAAGCTCATTAGCATAGGATAAATTATATTCATATCTAAATGTAAATTAATAGTGTTGAAATAACATGATGAATGCAAATTTGATGTCGTAAATATTTCTTAGTGTTTGAATGACTTGCAATTACTTGATATGGCATAATGTGACCTATTTTGAGGTCTCTCTATTTAATGTATGAGACTAACTCGGTGGCTACAGTGCCAATAACCGGCGCCTCGAAGATCTGAGAGCAAAACCACACATAATTTCATGTTCAAGCAAAAAGTTATAGTCATGCCCAGACTTGATAAAGACGGAGCACATGCGTACTTGCGAAATTCTCTGGAGGGAGTGCGGCTCGGGGGGCGCACTACCTTCAAGCTTTCTGCGGGGTGAAGTCCCTCGAGTTCCCTCGGTTTTCCTAGTTAAGGTTCGAGTCGTTCCCTTACCCTCTTCACGACCACCCCCTCCTTCTTGTCTCCTCCCCGTTCCTTTTCTCCTACACCTATCTCTTCATTTCTCCCCCCCCTTTCTGTTACCTCCTTCCTTTTGCCTCTCCTCTCTCTCTTCTCCCCAGTCTTCCTTCCTCCCTCACCCACCCCTCATCTTTTGATGGTCTCCTACGCGACATCTCCAGCCCACTTTCCTCCTCCCCCCAACATTTCACTCCTCCTCGACCCCCCTCCTCCATCCCAAACTCCCTCCCTTACTTCTCCCCCTTCCTCTTCAAACTCCTGCCGCCTCTCCAACTCCCTCATCCCCACCCTTCCTGCTCCATATTCCCACCCCGGGCACTTTCCATCCTCTGCTCTGCACGTACCTGTTTCCGCAGCGCATCTCTCCCCCTTCGAAGAACACACTCGCTCCGAACCGACCCATCCTCGTCTCGTCCCTCCCCCCCCACCTACCTGCCTCGAAATCCCTCCTCACTCTCTCTCTCTTCCCTACTATGTCTTCTTCCTTCAGCCCACTCACATCCCTCCCGTCTCTCACCCAACTCCCCATTCCCACCCCTTTCTCTCCCTCGCTCCCTTTTCCTCACTCTTTCACCATTTCTCCCTCCCATAAACCCGCTCCCGATTCCCCAACTCCTCGTCGGATTTCATTAACCTGTCCCCGGTATAATGGTGCCTGCCAGGTCCTTCCTGCCGCTGGAGGTTCCCTCGCAGTGCTTCCAATCCCGCTCCTTACTCGCTCGTCCCTCTCTCTTCCAAAACTGCTCCTTCGCCTCCCCCATTCGTCCTTCGCCCACTCATTTCCAAATTTACGTACCTCCTTACACCTATCCAATCGTTCCCTTTGTATATTTATTTTACTTTTTTGCTTCTCCCCTTCCCGACCTCATTTCTCAAAATATTTGTTGCTTCTCTTCTTATTTTCTTCTCCGTTTCAGGTTTAACTCCATTGTTCGTTGTGATTTACCGTTTCTACGCCTCGCAGTTTTTATCGTTTGGCAATGATTTGTTACTTTAATAGGTACCTTCAACTTTCCATAATTTTTTGTATGATTTTCATTGTTCTCACATTTCACATGCCGAAACAGATTTTATTTCTTCTTATTGATTGGTTGCTGGAATGGGGAAAGTTACTTTCTTCGAGAAACTTCTGAAAGAATCGTGGAGTTGCCGGAAAAATTAGGTTTCATACAACCTGATACAGATTAAATAATATGCACATCGTCTGTAAATACATATTTTCTACTCTTTAAAATAGTAAGAATGCTTAATGATGCTTAATCTTGAGCATGCTTAGTGATAACAAAAGGTTTTAATTAATAACAAGGTGAAAATAATCAAGTCGTAATACCGCGACTTAATTTGTGATCCTAAATAACTAGTTCCGCAGACAGTCTCAATTTGTATTCGAGATTTTCAATAAAAATCATATTTCTCTGAGACCAGTTGAATGTACAGTCTAACTTATATTTACAATCATCATGTGTCAAAATTTGTAAATGAATTAAATATAAAATTCATATTGTGTATGTAAAGGATTTTACATAAGGCTCAGATTTCATAATATCCTAGTATTACATGCATGCTGTTTAAGTACAGGGAATTGGGCTGCTATGAACGTAATAAGTGGAAAGCTAAAATGCGGGGAATAAACTCCAATGGCTTTAAATTTATTTAAAAAAGATTGAAGCAAAGTTATGGTCATTGAAGCTTATCATCCACATTTTGGCTTTATGCAAATGTTTTGCTGCTACAAAATGTTATTAACTTCAATTTTAATTCATCTGTTATTTTTTCTCATTGTCAAGTTTATCATTCAAGACGCCTTCTCAAACCATTTTTTCTCTGCGGCTTTTATTTCACGGTAAAATTTTAATTTAATTTTCTTATAGAAATCCTTTTATGTAAATCACTTACTGGTGTGGGAATCCGAACATCATCTGGCCATTTTTTGAAATATTTGCATTATTTGATAATATACTTGCTCCCGGAATATTTTATTAGCATGAGAGTGTTGAACAGATAAACGAGAGAGATGGACGTGTGTTGGTATTGAAAGGCAATATGTGAAGGGTGTAGGAGTTGGAATGGAGGAGAATGTTGCATGTAGAGGCTAAGGGAACTCGCCAGGATTTCCAAAGGAGTCGAGTGCCTTTAGGGTGCAGAGAGTGTTCAGGGGTGTGAGGGTAATAGGTAGGTGTGACCGTAAGGATTTGTGAGAGGGGAGCGAAGGGGAGGCTGTGGAATAAAAGGAAGACTGGCGTCGTTGAGCTCCGGGGCTTGAGACGAGTGCAGTGGCTCGATTTTCTACGTGCAGAGGGCGGTGGAGGTTGTGGCGGAGAGAAGCTGAAGGTGTGCACATATATTCAGAGGTGTGTGTGTATGTGCTATGCATGGGATATTTCTGGGCGGGTACTTCTTCTCGCTATGTAACGACCTCTTATTCGACAGGGAGAGAAGGGGCATAGTCGTGGAGCGTGGTGATGGGCGTAGCCCCGGCGCTATCTCCTTCGACCAACTTTTCCTCCCATAAACCCTCTCCTCTTCTTACACTCATCTTTGTCAACCTCTCGACAGTATCTGTACACTGCTCAACCCTTCTTACTCTTGGGTCCCTCTTTATGCTTACCCCTCAGAAAGACTTTCTTGTCAGTCAACGGAAGGGAAGAAGACCCTTTCTCACCATGCCTCCCAAAAACTGCTTCCAATGCCACCAGCTTAACCCTTTGCCGCACCACTATGCATGCGTATGCTTCAGCGCTGTGCATACTTTTTCCCTCCCATCTTCCTGTCTCATTCCTTCTCCCATGCCACGCCTATGTGTCTGGGAGCCAGGAAAATTCCCACCACTAGCATCCTCCGTGTGTTTCATCCCACCTCGTTCAGCTGAAACCCATCCGCCCGATCTCCTCGTCGGCCCTCAAAATCTTGCACTGCATCCTCCTTATCCTTTCTGAACACTCTCGTTTCTCCCCCTCCATCCTCCCACCGATCCCCGGGACGGACCCTTCCAAGAGCACGCACATCCACAGCCAGCCAGTTAAGATTCTCTCCTTACGACAGCAGTGGGGAGGGTGGGAACCATCTCCGTTCCCCCCAGCCCCCTCCGCCCACGCTCGACCATTCTCCGTCACTCTCTTCTTCCCCCTCCTCTCCCGCCTGGCGCTGCGTCCTCCTTCCCATCCACCCCACTTCCTCCTTTTTCGCGTCTCCTCGCGAACGACCGTTTCAGTTTCGTCCCGGAAACGACCTCTCGCCCCTTTCAAACCTCCCCCACCAACCCCGGCCCCTCTTTCCCCTGTCCACCTCCCTTCCCTCTCACTTGCGTTTGCCGCTCCACTCCACCCTTCCTGCCCCCCTCACACCTCATCCTCTTGCCTGTATACCTGCCCCCCCCGCTACTATTCCCATCGTCACAGTGCTAGCAGCCGCGCTTGCAGCACCCGAACCCTATCTCCCACCCTATCACAATCTTTTAAACGTTCAACATTTTGCTATGAACTCACACTTTCTCCGTGCTCTTCGTTGTTTTGTCTCCACGTCTTTTAAGTTGACCCTCTTTACTTTCCTCTTTCATTCACACTGGATCGCTCCTTTTTCGTCTTAGTTGGTTCGTAAGTGGGAATTAACATTGCTATTATTTTATATCGAACCGGCCTTTCCTGTCCAAAAATCTGATATTTGATTGATTTCCGCTATAATTAGGTTTATTTTCAATTATATTCCAAAATTAAAACATATTTCATACTAACGTAAGGGTACTTAGGTAAACGTAAACGTTCTACGGTGAGGAGAATTTCACATGAACATTATGGCTATTCTTGAGACCATGTCACTCGATTCTTTTCCGTCATCGTGTCCCAATTTCAAGATATTTATTTCGGTTTCGTGATCCTCACATCCTCCCTTCTACACTTATTGTTTTTCCACTTTCCAGGAAACATCGCCGACACTTGCTTTCTTTCGTGGCACAGCAACACGTAAGACCCTTAAGTCTTCTCTCTTGTCTCCTCCTGTCCCTCCCCAGACACCTTTCCGACCCTCACTGACACCCTAACACTCTCCCTCCTCTCACAACCAGCGTTATCCTCATCATTCTGCCCTCATCTCACGAGGTATCTTTCTCTCCTTATATTCTACACACCTGGTTCTCTATATCACATCTCATCCCCAAGGCTATTCGCACCTTTACGACCTTAAAACTCAAAACACCCTACCCTCTTCCCTCACCCATCCTCCGCCTCTCTAACCCTTCTTTTTTGCACCTCTCGCCTCCTCCCATGCTCTTCCTTCCCCTACGCTCCCCTTACCGAAGGGCACCTTCTGGCCCCGCTCACTCCTTTTTAAACTTTCGTGAGCCTATCTTTCCCTTTCCATCCTCTCTCGATCTTTCGCCTCTTTTCCATCTCGCTCTCCGTCATTTACTCAACGCTTGCAGCTTTTGACTCAATTTTTTTGCATGTTTACTTTAGCAATTTCATTTTTATTTTTGCCACTGAGTGACACCCTTCCTCCGCTCTTTCCAACTTGACGATTTTATGTACGGTGTAATGCCACCATAGGGATTGGTTTGGAAAGAGCACACACAAAATGGGTGGTATTTTTTGCAATTTTCAAGACGCGTGTTTAGCAGTAGATAAGTCCTGCCCTTTGCACATTGTGTGCATGGAGTTATCTCAATGTATATCTTTTTCGTATAGGTGGGTACGGAGGATAAGTAGGAAGTCGCAGAGTGGGGGGAAAGAACTGAAGGGCAAGGATATGGGTGATATTTTGGACCGAAAATTTAGTGAATGGGACTTCAGTGCATATGCGTATAGATGTAACGTACTGCACATGCGTTACGGCGTGGTGGTTACCTCGTGCTACGCTGAAGATATTTTTTATTTAAGACATCTTCGAGGTCTCTTTACCAGCATCATTTCCTCCTTTCCTCTCCTCCTATCCTATCCCTTACTACATATTTTAATGCAGCTTCCGTCTTTGTTCGGTAAACCAAATACCTTCTTTTCCCCATCCCCATACCATTCCTAACATTTCGTGCCTTCCCGACGGCACTTTCGTAACTTCCTATCCGCCGACCGCCTCTCATTCTTATCTTATTCTCTTTCTCTGCAGGAGCTGTTGCTTTTTCTTGCCGCTTCAATTCACACCCTACTCTTACATTATCTCTTTCCCCTCCCCTGACTCGCTCCTTTACAATTTATAGCTCTTATTTTTTAATAACCTTCGTGCCCAGCAACGGTAGACCCTGAAAATCTCCCTTTCCCTTACCAGTATTCATTTCTCCTCATGTTTAATTTCACTAATTATTGTGCCGACTTATATTTACTCTCTGAATTTGCAGATATGTGGAAACCAATAAGATTTATAATCCCTACTGCTGAAAGCCAGGCATGGTCTATTTTGTAATAAAAAATCTGGAAACCAACATAAAGTGAATGTGCATAATTGGTTCTTCAAAATTTGTAACGATTTCATCGATAGCAAATGATTTGCGCGATATGAGTGAAAGAGATTGGCATGAGTTACGCTCAAATTCTTTGATCAACCAAGAGGTAAGGTAACCATCGACCTTAATAGCACTAGAAAATGTACCAATAATTGTTAATTTTGTTTATAAATTATATTTTATCATCCACGATGTTTCGTCAATCCCTACGATTATAAGACGACCAAATCTAATTGCACTTTACCTGAAAGTAGGATTCATATTTCTATTTAAGTATTTCATATTTGGAAGCTACCGAATTGTGGTTATTTCCTTGAAAGAACATGCAACGAAAATAAACTACGATGGTTATATGGGAGATTTTAGTGGCATTTATATTGACAGATCATAAATTTTGTAATATATTCCTATTTAACTTTTATAGAAGTGAGTATTTTAGTATTTATTTTGAAATAAGACTCATTCATCTTTAAATATGCGAAATAATAAATATTCTTTGTAACTTGCTGTTCAGTGTGTATACGTTTTTAGGTGAGAATTTTCGATTTAATTTTATGACCCTCCCACCATACACCCTTTCTTTTCACTACTTTACATTCTGCCCTAAATATTTTTTTTTATCCCCGGCCGATATCATCGTTCCGGTGAAATTCCAATTTTCGAACCGACCCATGCAGGGAGGTAGGATAGTTTAACGAGTGTGTGTTGGAGATGGGGTGGTGAAATGAAGGAGTGGAAAGAGAATTGGAAGGATGGCATGAAAGGTTTATCTAAAAGTTCCTCCAAACCGAACTCATTTTCCTTTTGCTATAGTATGGTAAAATATAAACAAATGGCCAAAATATAAATTGTTAATACAATAATTTAACTTAGCTCAGCGTTGTATGGGCGTTAATTATGACATTTGTATCCCATGAATTAGTGAATACATTATCCTATTCTTTGTTAAAATACTATAGTCCACTACTTGATAGGTTTCAATAAATAAACATCTATGTGAACAGAAATAAAGTACGTTGAAAATTATGAATTGTAGAAAATTGTCAAAATCAACGAAGAAAATTGAAGACAACGATGAAAAATATGTTTTTATGAAAAATTGTTTCTTAAGTTCCATTCCTCAAGTTTTAAGTTATAACTAATAATATATGTGACATTGACTTTTATCAAAAGAATTTGCAGCAATTCAAAATAATTTATAATTAGGAAATTACATTTTCTTTGTGACAGCACAAATCTGTAAAAATGAGGCTTTTTGAGAGAATATACCCACTTAATATGTACGTACCCTAACAGAAACACTTGTGGCATTCCTTTCACTATTTGTAACACGCAACCCCCTCGTGAAGGGTTGTGGTGGAAAATCTGAAAACTATGGTCTTGAAAACCATCTTAATACGTGTATTGCTGAATGTAGTGACGTATTTTCTCTTGTTTACTGTATCTATGAGTGATTTAATGATTTCATGTTCCAATTTTTCATAGCAGTCGTTTATAAGTGGTGATATATAAAAAGCTATTGCTAATAATACATTTCTCATTCATACTTTGTATATAGGACATCAATAGTTAAACTGCAATTGTCACAGGTTTGATTGCTGATCATTTCACTGTGATTATTCTCGTGTAACCTCCTCCTCGTTCCTCATAAGTTTTCAAGTCTCCAGTATTCCGAATGTATTTATTTCACTACTCAGGGTTGATATTGCATGCGTTTGCATGTATACAGGTATCTTGAAGATCTCAATTTATAATTAAAGATAAATCACATCATTTTTCCATATTTTTCCAAGACAAATGTTTATCCAAATTGTTTGATTACTTCCTTCCAATCTTTCTTCGCAGTATTATCGGAATTTCTCAATGAAGTTATTTCAATTTAATGGCTCATCAATCTTGTTTTACTGTGATTTTAGAGTGAATTCATGAAATCTTTTAGTTAGTGTATTCTATTAGGTGAGTTGTTCAGTATATCCGTAAAAAATTCAAGAGATGGCGGTCGTAGAAACGGAAAGAGTTGATTGAAGCAACTAACTTTTGTTTATTTAGAAATATGGAATAAAATGAGCGTCGTGTGGTGATCAAACGCTTCTGTTTCTTTTACACCGAAAGAGATGATAGCCGAGTAGGATGAAGCTTGCGTTAACATTTGCGTAAATGAATTTGAACGTGGCCGCACGTCTACAAAGGATGAACATCTTTGAGGACGTCTAGTAGAAATGACTTCCTCCGAAATGATTGAAAAAATGTGCATAATGTTTTTAAGCGATCTACGAATCAAAGTTCGCGATTTCATTGAAGCCACAAGCATATTAAAAGGTGCAGTGTTTTCAATTTTTCACGAAAAATTGGATATGAAAAAATCTTGGCAAGATGGACACCGTATTTGCCCTCAGTGGAGAATATGCGCATCGTGTACGAGTCGATTCAGAGGCTGGTTTTGGGCTTTTCCGTTGCAACTCCGACGAGTTTCCGCGTCGATACATAACTGTGGATAAAATATGGAAGCACTAATAAACTCCAGCGATAAAGGAACAGTCGAAATAACGGGCTGCTGAAGGCGATCTGGCTCCGAAGAAGGCGAAGATGGTGAAATTGGCCGGCAAGATGAATGTCACGATTTGTTGGGATGGTTGCAAAATCATCTGCATTGATTACTTGCAGAAAGGAAAAGAGAAAAATGAAGCGTAATGAGAAAGTTAAAGAGAGGTGTTATTTTTTCTAGTTAGACCACATTTGGAATGTGCCGCAGGTATTTGGGATCCTTGGGAGAAAATCTGACAAAAAGAATTAGTTAAAGTCCAGAGAAAATCTGCCAGATTCGTAAAAAATATTTTTAATAAGAGCACAAGTGTAACAGGTCTTTTAGAGGATTTAGGCTGGGAGCCACTTAAAATACGAAGAGAACAAGCAAGATTTAGACTTTTAGAAAGATTCAGATCCAGCGAGTTTAGCGATGGCACTAAAGGGATTATGGCCCCACACTACTTAGGTAGATTAGACCACAAAGATAAAATAAGGGTGATAGATTACTGTACAGATAGATTAAATTACTCATTCTTTCCCAGAACAATCAGAAATCACAATGGTAAGAATCCGAAGTCCATTTAGAAATATTAAAAACATTTAAGTTGCAAGTCGGAAGAAATAAGAAAATTCAAAGATATTAGGTTTAAATGTAGGTGCATGTGTATGTTTGTTGGTAGTTTGTGGGTTTGCATGTGTGTGGGGTGAAAGGGTTCTTGCATGAATGTTTACCATGTTTGGTTTGTGGACCTTAAATTTGTGGCTTCTGCATGCGGTTTTCTTTTGTTGAAAATTACGGGTGGTGTCCTAACACCGCCCGCCACACGCCCTTGCGGCGGCTTGCGGGGTATTGAGTAGATGTAGATGTAGTATGTTATGCATCATTCTTGCACTGGTTGAGCGGGGAAATCAAGAAAAATGCCCTCATTGAGTAAAGAAAAAAATTATCTTCCATCAAGACGATGCAAGGGTGCATATCTGCGTAGTTTCGAAGGCGAAAGTTATGGAATAAATGTTCGAATTATTACAACATCCACCGGATTCACCAGATTGGGCCCCAAGGGACTTTTTTATTTCCAAATTTGAAAACAGGCTCGGCAGAAAACGATTCATGACGAACGTGGAGGTCATCGCCAACACAGATGCCTATTTTGAGCACCTTCCGAAATCCTACATTTTGGGCGGTTTGAAAAAGTTGAAAAAAATGCTGGGAAAAGTGTATCGAGCTAAAAGAAGATAAATTTCAAAAGTTGTTTTTCTATTTTTGCCAAGGCCCTATTGAACAACTCCCTTACCTCCTCGTGTGTGTGTGTAATAAAAGAGAAGGTATTAGACTATCTTCCTCGTCTAAATGTTTTTCACAAGTTGAAAAATGACTACATGAGTTTATTTTTTTATTTAGAAACCATTACAAACAAATATTAGTGGAAATAGTAAAAAAATCTGCCAAATCGTGTTATACCTCTTGTGTATCTTTGTCTTCACGTACATCGACAATTTTGATTATTAACCCGAAGTTCTGTCGACCAATAAGGAAAGTAGAAATATTGCTCCCTAAAAAGATATTTGTTTAGTCTCTTTACGAATATACAATAAGGACAGGCAATTCTATGCGTAATCGGTACATTTATTTTATTCTTCAAGAGTGCTGCCAAATATTTTGAACTTTTCATTCATATTGCCTGGGTTATTTTGAGCTTATATCATTAGCCTATATAAACGGAGAACTGACGATTATTCTTCCACTTCTCGTTAGTAAAAATATATACCTATTTCATTTTTATCAAGTGTCTGTTCTTCCTTTCTCCTTCTTTTTCTTCACTCTTATCTCTCTCCTTTCTTCCACACCTCTTCTGTCTTCTATGATTCTTCCACCCGTCCCCGAGAATCCCCTCTCTCCTTTCTTACCTACCATCTCGCCCTTAAGTCATTCCCCTCATCTGTGTCTTCCCTCTACTCTCCGTCATCGTTTCGAGGTCCTCATCGGCACTTCACCCGAAATATAATTGAAAAGCGAGGGAGTGGAGACTTGGGGCGATGGAAAGTGCGGGAGGGGGCTGAGTTGAGAGGGCAGATTGTAGGAGGAGGCGGGTCGGAAAGGGATCTGAGAGGTCCATGAGGGCAGAGGTGGGTTGGGTGGGTGGGAGTTGGGTGTGGAATAGGAGGGTGCGTTAATGTAAGCACCCTTTCCATTTCGGGAGTTGTGGCTGCGTCGTGGTGGTGTCGTTATATCTCCTGGCGTGTGAAAGAGGAAAGAGGAGAGGAGTAGGCACAGCGGCCTACTCCATTCTCTCCATCGAATATTTTACTCCTTTTGTGTTAATGAACTGTGTATAATCATGTATCTTCCCCATTCGATGGAAGCAAAATGACACCGTATCTGGATTGTCTCTAATACTCTTCCCTGTATGCCCTTCTCCATTCTCTGTTTAATGCGATATTACCTCTATGGAGTCAGGCGTCCAAAGCCCTGGAAAAATCAGTTAATGCCAATACGTTTGCTTTTAATTAGAATATTAATGCTGCGGTGATATGGATCATGGAGCATTTGTAACGTTAAATTTAGTGGCAAAATGTGATAGGTAAACCTGAACAGCCAACGATAAATGTGCAGCTGTTTTATCAGATTATCATCATAGGTATGCTGCGTCATTTCAACTTAATAATAAGTTTTGAGAAAAAATCGTTGAACACTGAAAGCCATCCAAGGAATGAGAAATAAATAAAAAAGCTCGGTATTTGTTATTATTATCTATTTTTGAAAAAAATGCCGAAATCATTTTATTGATTACGTTTATCATTTTCCAACAGTAACAATATTAAATAAAAAATGAATTTTGATATAATGTAGTTTTTCCAATAATTTGACCAGCATTTAATAATAAGTGAGCTTAGAAATATGAGTAGCATTTTAGGACGTATTTTAGCTTCACACCCAAGCATTGTCGCATGTCTACGCATTGAAGACCGAGGAAAACCCTGTGCCTTCGACGCCCTTTCAATATCTACTGGTATCCTTAACCCTAGAAGGGACGCCCCAATTTGGGATTTAGCGGAAAGGGATCCAGCGGTAGGATTTCTGGAGGAAGATCCCTCCAAACCGCAGAGGCCTCTCTCGACGGAGAATAACGCCTTTCCCGCTGTTCATCTGCCTCGCCCTCCTCTCACCGCTCCCTCCTTAAACTTCCTGCGCTAAGCTCACCGTCATTTACTCATCCCCATCCCCCCATGCTTATCTCCGCCCTTCCCACCACTTTTCCGCTCCGAACTCATCCCTCTATTTTTGGCCAAGTCGATATTTAGCCGTAATGCTTTAGTAATTGAGGGGGTTGGGAGATAGCGGAGCGGTTCTTTGGGAGAAGAGGAGTTAGTAAGGAGGAAGGGTCTCGGGGGTGGGAAGGGGGTGTTCTCGTGGGGCTGCGGGGTGGGAATGGAGGGAGGGTGGGCGTGGGTGGAAGTGAGAGGCGCAGGGTTCGCTTTTTGGGCGGAGCGCACCCCCTCCGGTAAAGGGGCGGATGCCACGGTGACGGGACTCGGTAGCGATTTGGGTCTTATTTCTTTGTACCTGGGGTAGCGTAAGGAGTTCGCTTCTACGAACAACTGTTGCCCGCGGGGGGGGAAGGGTATAGGGTTAGAGGAAAGACAGTAATCTTAATCGTGAGTTCGCCTCGCGGGAAGGCACACCCCACCTCTTCGCATCCCTGAGTCTCCACCCTCACGTCACCCCATTCTCCCCTTCTATCCACTCGTCGCTACACGCCGGAGTTTACCTCAACTCTTGCTATAGCTGCTTACTTTCTGCATACTATTTTTCTTGATTTATTTATACTCTGCTCACGTTGAATTCCTTTTTTATTCACCCAAAGAGAAATAAATCCTAAGTGCTGCATAACTCAGCACAAACACGTGGGTTGAAAATTATAGTATTTTTTTGTATTGACATTCATTTTGTAGGAATTTACACCTAAAATGTTAACTTTAGAATTTGAGATCCAAAAGATAGTGTCATTGTACTGTAAGCAGTAACCATTCGGGTCTATTCTGCGACTTCTGATCAGACAACAGCAATGAAGAACTAATGTTGTTGATAGTGTGAAACTTTGGGTTTTCATAGATCCAAAGAATAAAAAAAATCTTTGCGAAATATTTTCTCAAATTGACACTCCTATCGGTGTTATTTTGGTATTCTGGAGCCCAGAATGCATAGTATACGATATTTACGCTCGTATATGTTTTACTACGTTGTAAGTTTTTTCGATATGCATTCACTATGTACTGTCGTAACGTACCCCCTGGGTATTTTCTACTTCTTGCGACTTTACCGTCGTCCCCATAATATATTTATTTTACTAGCATTGATAACATTTTAGAATTTGGTGACTTACAATGACTTCTTTTTGAGTTTCTTAGAATCAGATTTTATCTCTGACTTTTCCTGGTCCATTCTCATCCCAACTTCTTCATTTTCTTCCTCTTCTCTCCCGCGCCGACTCTCGTCAAATTCTATACATTCTCCTGAGACGCTTGATTGGGAATTTGCGTCTGTGATATCGGGGAAAATATAATGAAGGGTCTCAAAATTTCTTCGAAGATTTTATTTTATCCTTCTATATTTCCCTCACTGTGTATTTCATTATTTTTATTTGTTTTCAAGGAGTTTAGGTTCCCAATTTGTTGCGCTTATAGTTCAAATGAGTCAAGAGATATTGCCGTTGATAAGTATTAAGAGTTGATAGGGAATGCTTCCAACTGGGTTTGTTATCTTTGGGATCTCTTGTAATGCTGACGTAAGAATAGCCCCTCTTATTGTTGAGGAATTTCACCTGGTTTTAGGTGGGATAAGTTATGATTGGTTCTGTGTGCGCTTTACGTCTTTTGAACCAAAAAGATAGTTCCAAACAAATGTAACTGTTCATTTTTATCAATAAAGCACTAAGCCAAAGAATGTCTAAGGAATTACCAGCCTTCGATCTTTGTGTTTTCAGTAGCTCTTGGATCTTTTATTCTGCAATTTTAGCTGTCATATTAGGAATATTTTCCGTGATAAATTCCCTTAGTTCCAACTAGTCTGTCTCTCTGCATTTGATCAACTTTCACACAGAATCAAGACATGATAGAAAAAAATTATATTTAGCTGGTATCTTCTATTAGCTCATGCTAGGGGAATTAGCCTTTGGACCTTTTTTATTTTTAGGGATTATACTATATTCACCTTATAGGATGCATCTAGGGCAGAAAGGTAGTTTTAAGAAATTATCTGTTCTTCGTTATTAATATTTGTCGTCGTATAATTCTTAGTACTCGTCATTTTAACGAACCGACTCAGGGAGAATTATATTATGTTAAAATTATATTAATTAAATTATAGTAGATTGATAATTGTTTAATATCTTTGTATATGATTTATTAATTTAGTTAAAGTGCAAATGGATCATTAATGTATCGACACCGAGAAGAATCATCTACAGTAATCGAAGTCGTGACGGTTAAAGATTTTTCGCTATGTCAATAAGGTGCTAAAAATTGTTTGAGTCAAAATTTTTTCCACAATTATATTTATACAATTACACAGAAACCATAATTGGATGCTATTAGGAGAATAAACTAATTATTTTAAAATACTATTTTTTTACCTAGAGGCGTAGAAGCAAAACGAGTCATGTTTGACTAGTAATGCGCATTGTATTGATTTTTCATGGTCTCCGACAGAATGGCGCAGGAAAAATAATGACCCTAGGAGAAGCTATGTGATATGTTTTTTGAATTGGATTTTTGGGTGGAATTTTGGGGAATGCTTACAGAAGAAAAGGAATTGTGGAGTATTCTATTCTGAGAAATTGCGGGTTTGCTTTGGTTTTCTGGGATTGGTTCGGATGTTGTGATCATAGCAGGTTGCAAGAGATCTTTGGTAAATTTATGAATGAGTTGGAAGATTTTGCGGGATATTAAGTCTCACCAAAAAGCTATATTGTTAAAAAAAACTGGGTGAGAGGGTAAGGTACTATTTCCTAGCTCTGCGTAATTTCGGAATACTGCTATCTTTCCAAAAAAACATCTAAGAAGCGAAAATTGGATGCGCAGTAAATTGACGCTTTCTGTTTATGTCCAATGTCTGTTCACTGAAAATAAAGAATGGAGGCTTATTTGATTGAATATGCTTATTTTTAATTAAAGTAATACATTACTCTATATTCTCAAGGTAACCAAAGTTTAACTTTGTATGAATAGGATTATCGATTGTTATTAAGCTTTTTGATTGTTTTAATAATTCTTTTCCTCCGGAATAATGTTAATTGATATGCCACTCTGGTAATGGAGTTTTCTTCACCGTTTGAATTTGCATATTTATTTTCGTCATATCCACCCCGTGGGCTGCAATCAAAGAGTGGTGGTGGGGTTACCACATTCTGAACGACCCTTGAGCTTTTCTGGAGAGAGCGTTGATAATTGCTCCTGGTGGGGTCACTCATGCCTGATATGTCAAAGGGTAGGAGTCAGTTAAAAGGTAGTCATCTCCGCGCCTGTTCTTCAGAAAGGTGGCTGCAAAAGACGTCTGACCCCAACAGAGGGCCCAATGATCGATAGTGTCACATTAAAAACACCATTGGTAAAGATACGGGAAATAACGTCAATTATTTTGTTCAAGATATTATAATGGACAAAAATTCATAAATGCGTCCTGAAAACTATGCAACTCTGCCCATTGGACCATAGCGGTCGGATAATCGATATTGACAATGTTAGATAGTGGAGTGAGACAGAGATTCCCCCATTATCTACTCTTTTCAATATATTTGTGGAAGTACTGATTATAAATTCATGGAAAGGGTTGGAGGCAGAAGTAAAAGCATGTGGGGAATCTATAAAATCAATTAGGCTTGCGGTTGATCGAACTTTATTTAGCCAGGTAGTCAGGAGGTACAAAAATTGCCGAGCGCACAAATCAATACGTTAGGTATTGCATTAGAATTAAGCTGAGAACAAAAAACAGAGTAAAACAACAAAGGTTAGGAGTTTTTTGTGAAAGAGAAAGGCTAAGTAAAAGTTAAAATTGGGTGTAAAAAAATTTGAGCCGGCAGAGCAGTTGACCTATGTTGAATGTGTTTGAACCAAGTAGGACAAAGGAGTAGCTACATAAGGGGATGAATTTCGAAAGGTACAGAAGATTTCGCAATCAGAATGGAGTTAATGACAGGGATATTGAATAAAGATGTTAAGAAAAGATTAATGAAAAAATTGACATGTAGCGTGGATACTTTGTCAATGAAAGGGATGATACACATAGTTTGATGTTTTTTGTGGTGATGGTGTGGAGAAATATAGAAAAGGGAAAATGGAAGGGAACGAAAAAAATCAAGATGTTCTAGGCATGGTGGAGGAGGAGAGAGGGTTGCTAGGAGAAATCCTTATGCTTATGAGCTTCCGGATAAAATATCTTTTTTAGTGTTTAATATTGTCGCTAGACGCACTTGGTATTCATTAAAGTATTCAAAATAAGTTATGTTAAGCCAAAGGTTTTGGCGGACTGTGAAATGACGCCGGCGAAAGTCTATTTATTCGAATGAATTCAGCTATTCGTTATTCGTGATGCCAATGAGGGTTGTTGCCTCTGTAACAATATGGATTCGGAGTGGAATTAGTCCTCTAATTAATGAAATTTATCCGAAAACAAAAATAGACTTTGATTATGGTGGATATTTGTTACAAAACTTATTTGAACGCAAACTATTTGGCAGAAATTTTGTTTGAAAAAATGATCTTAAGTGTGTCTTTTTTCCCCATCTTGGAAGACCGTGATCGAAAAGGCAAACATGCCCTTCATGTTTACTCATAAGCTAAATAGACGTACGACTACGGGCTTATTCTGTAAACGGAGATTTGAGTAGGATTTGATACAAAAGAGGTGGGAAGAGGGTCAAGAACACTTTAGCGGAAAATGGGTGCACTCCAGGAAATTGGCAGATAACCTTGTTGCGGGTACTATTATCCTTGAACTAAGTCCCCATTCACGATATTTTTGGGCGGCTGAAGGGTCAAAAGAAGGAAGGGAGGGGCTGAGGCGCTTTTTAACCCTCGTTGGTGCTGGAGGCTGTGCTTTTTTTTGCCTCCCCTAATGCTGTGTGTAAAAAGTGCTTCCGCTACCCCACAATAGGGAGTTTTTTTTAGCGGAAAGAGAAAAAAACGCAGTGGTTCGCCGGTATAACGTTGGTGGACTATAGGTGACGACTATAGCACCAAAAATTGTGAGTTCGGGTGTGAGCTTCAGGTCAAGAAAGAAAGCTTATACTTGGTTGTTGCATTGCAAATTCTGCTCGGTAGCTTAAGCTGAGGAATACAAAAGAAAATGCTCTCAGTGGGAGATCTATTTTCACTATCGTTTTGGAAGTGATGAGGTAATTCTAGACACATGCGTATTGTCTGGTGTCTTCCGCTCTTTATCAGCAGGAGTGCAATGATTTCTCATGCTGTCGATCTATGTAAGCTTCTGCCGACGTCATGTATTTACTTTTCTCATTTTTCTTGATTTGGAAGTCCGATTCTGTGGTCATGGCACTTTGTGGACCCCAAAGACATTCTTAAATGTAATGCAGATCAGTGATAAGGTGGAAAATACTATATGTCGAACTCGTGTTTTGTGGGAGCTAAAGGGTTCCGAAACATTCTCAAGTGAGAAAAATTTGAATTATTTTCTCATAAATGTCGAAACGGTATACTCGACCATTCCAGTTTTAATTTATTTATTATCGAACAAGTAATTTGTTTTGATATTTCTGTTTTTGTCTTTTTTGTTGCTTAAATTTTTATAAAGTGTTTGTTCTAAGCGTAAATGAGTCCCAATTTCGTTACAGCTTTCTGAAAGCCTTTTTGGACTCTTGCAATTAATTAAGCAATTTTTCCAAGGATATAAGTATGATTTCCCTATGTACCTATATCACTTTCGATGGAAACACATAGATATTTATAATATGTTCAAATGATTACATGCACATTCATTCACCATCATTATAAGGTTAAATATCCGATTGGTCACAAACTTGATGAAATACAAGTCCTTGTACCTGTCGAAACACATCACACATGATGTTTCGTCATAACTACGGTTCATAAAAATGGACAATAATTTATGATAAACTTCTTGAAACAACTCTTCTGTTACTATGAATAACTTTAAATCTTCTTTGCAACATTTCTAGCTGATAGTAATGTGGAACATGATACCTTTAGTTGAATTAATGAATATAATAGTACTCTTGCGTTTCTTGAAGTTATTAGTCGATGCTTGATGACCAGATAGTTTTTCAACGCATTATATTCCTCGTACTTACAAACATATATATATATATATATATATATATATATATATATATATATATATATATATGGTACCTTTCAAGCCACCGCTTTGGTGTGCGGCAGGGGATGATTACACACCAGACTACTTAGACACAAAATACTTTTCTCTCGTAGCGCGTTCGGACAAAGTTATTCCTACCTTATCTTACAACGCTTCTCATTTTGTTACAATGGACTTCCACTTTTAAGAAAGTATTTTATGCTTTATAAAAATACTTATTTAAAATGAAATGACGTGTATGATTCCCAACTTATGCTGGCAATTAATTTGAGAGTCATTACATTTAATTTTTTATAAAACTTCCATCTGTCGGTCGGAGAAGAATTAAACGTAGCTGTTAAGGATATAATAGAATTTGCTTGCAGACTGTTGCTATTACAGAACTTTGCAGAATTTGGCATGACATTTTCGGTTTTTTTAGACAGTCGGTATATCAGAGGGTAGCATGGGTAGCGCAAGCAATGATTTAAGGTATATCTGTATTTATTCGCTCGGATACCTCATTTTAAAAGTTTCATAATGTAATTTATCATATCCATTATTTTATTCTTATTTTCTATAGCCGTTGGAAAATAAATTTGAATGCATAAGTAACTACTTTACTATTGTAAAACATTATTTAGCTATTATTTCTTCTCTTTAAAACAATACCGTTGAGTTAGGGAAATAAATTTCATACAAATTGAAAAACAATAATAAAAAATTAATATTTCTAATGTATTGTTGAGTTGGTAGAATTATTTACACTCTGAATTGATTTAACATTCATTCCAAATAATTCAAACTAAAGGATTCATATAATTCGTAATTGTGATTTGCTGAAAGTTGGAAATTTGACCATATTAGCTTTGATACTTGGGTGGTCTGCATAGTTTCCGACCTCAGAAAACTTCAGAAAAAATTTCCTGTATCTTTGTTAGGTCGGAATATTTTAAGACCACCCTTGCATTTACCTGCCTAAAAATGGACAACCTTTCCAACACCAGCCTAGAGAAATGGTACATTTGGGATATTTCACATTCTATTTCACTTGATGGTAACCGTACAAAGACATACATGCATTAAAGTAAAATCAATTTAAAAATAGTTTCTCAAATGATAGACTTAAAATAATAATTACTCACAAACAGATATTTTAGTAGACTGTTTCTTCAGCTTACTAAAATGATAAACAATGACTCAGCTTCTACTTGACCATTACGATAAATGGAGAATATTTATTTTTTCTGTTAACATATATTTCATAATATTGTAAATCGCCATAGTAAAAGTATCTAGACTTCGAAATCACTTTGATATAATTTCTTTCCCATAGCCATTGTTGACTTGAAAATCAAAAACATGTTGGGTAATTTAAATAATTTATTATAGAAACACCCATACTTTTTTTTCATTGTGTTTAATTATCAGTATTTTCTATGGTTTTGCAGAGAAGCAAAACTTGCGTAATTATGATTTGTAATGCATTTTTAGGAAGGCAACGTAATTGCATTGAGAATTTAAACTATGATTTACATTGAAAACTCCCAACATCTATTATAGACTTTGCAGAGTTCATTGTTGGGAACCTAGAGTGGAGAAGGGAGAGATCTTCAAGTTCTAACCATGCCCTGCCATTCTTTCCGTATTCCAAGCATCTTTACCTACCGCATTACTAGGCATAGCAAATTCTTTCAGCCTCTGCCCATCTTCTGAAAAGATCAATAATTGCAGAAGAAGAAAGGGGACCGGTAAGATTGTGGAAGAGCACGAGAACATGGGATTACCAGTCCCGAGGGTTCACAGGCTATGTTTTTCTCGACCGTTTCACCAATCGGAAAAGAAGGTGGGGAAAAGATGGAGACGGAGAAAGGTAAAGGCTTCGTATCCGCGGGTTGTTTCGGTGCTTCGTGGTAGGGATGAGGCTGAGGTAGTTTGAAGGAGATGATTTCGATATCACTGCAAGAAGGCCGTGGAGGTATCTGTAATGAGAAGACTACTACAAAAATGGGGTACCTAGGGGGGAATAAGGGATTTCGTGACGTTATTGGCAAGAGGACGGCGACGACGATAGGGGGAGTGAGAGATATTAGGGGGCGCATGTGAGGGTTAGAGGGAAACAGTATTCCAAAAAAAAGTATTTTATTTTTGAAAGCAATGCACTCGTGAAGGCTGTGCGGAAGAGGAGAGAGGTAGGAAGGTTAGGGGGGGGGTCCAGGAACGTGTTGGCGAATCTTCACTATTGGAATATTCGGCTGGCTCCCTTGTATAATGCTCTCTCTTTTACACTCGTAAGTTTCCCCCATACCTTCACATGAGAAGGGGAATAAAGATGATTATCGGTTTTTCTCGTTTGTCGATTTTTTGTTTTTCTCTCCGAGACCCCCTTTCATTTTCTGTGTTCCGGGTTAAAAAAGCATGTCGTTCGTTTTTTTTAATCGGAGAGCATGCAATCATATCGGATTGGAAAAGAGGTTTATTCGTTTTTGTTTTTAGCCTAGTCGAGTTCGGAATGAAAAACGCTCGGGAGATTATTTTTTCTTGCCGTGGTCCTCTTCCTTCGTTTGATTTTTCGAAGCCCTTCTTCTCTCTTTCTTTTTGTCATACCGTTTTCGATGGCGTGATTAAAATCTCTGCGTCTTTCTTCAGGGGTTGGGTGACGTAAATACTGAAGTTAATCAATACCTGATAATCCATTCTCTTCGCATTAAAAGGCTTTGCCAAATGGTAAATTGTCCGAGGACGGTGGCCTTTCTTGTGCTATTATAAAAGACCTTAACGACCATGCGAATTCTGCAGTTATCTTGCTCGAATTCAATTTTGTTCACAAAACATAGTATTGGGGTTCTATTAATGCATTGAAGTTAAGTTCAGGAAATTAGACCTTGTGTTCCTCATATAATGGTTTAACTTATTGAATTACTACCCATTTGAATTGCCTTAATCAACTTTTCCATTCATGACAGAAATCACTGGGAAAATAATAATATTTTTAGAATAACAGTTTCATGATATGATAATGTGAAGTAAGTTAACACCCATATCTACAACGATGAACTGTGCTTAAAAATTACCTGATTTCTCAAGGTAGAAATGATTTTCATTTTAGCATCTAAATACTTCAAAAGACTAATGTTTAAAATATAAGATATTTTACTCAGGTAATTTAATAGGAAAACCTTTAAAGGAAAAAAATACTCTTCTTAAGAAATAATTATCTATAATGATAACGTTGAGATAGACTTTGGAGAAGGAATTAAAACATCTAATGGCCGTTTCATTGCAGTAAGAATTGTAGAAAAATTATGCACTCTATTTGAGTGAGGAGTAAATAACCAGTTGTTTGTCATCAAGATATACATAGTAGTTGACAACGAAATCTATAACTCATTCTTAGTACTCTGAAAGGCTGAACACTTTCGGTGTATGATTAGGTAAAAGGTACCTGACTCGTCCCTGCAGACTTCCCTTTCCTAAGCACAGTATATCGATTCCTGGTCATAATTTTCCAGAATCGAAGTATTTGTCCACGAGTTAAAATCTTACTCTCTGCCATTGAAAAATTATCTTTAAGAAACTCACTATGAGGGATATCTGCTAGAAAAAATATCTAAGTATATACTTCCGTATTCCAAACGTTCTACGGAATACAGCACTACTGAATTTTATGGCATAGTCATTCTGACAACCTGTAAAAATACCAGAGTATATTTTGTTGTAACGTAGAAATATTAACAAATTCATAGTTTTGCGTGATGGTATCTGCATTTTAAAGAGATCTACGGCGTTTTAAATTTTATTGTTGCCATTTATAGAAGTATTGATAGCCAGATTTGCTGCATTTCGACCTGCAGACTTCTTTCTCTCGAGAATTATTTTTAGGATCATCGTCAGAGTTGCGTATAAAATTCCACCAATATGTCATTCAACCTTCAAGCAGACAGATAAAAATTCAAGAATATTTAAATTAAATAATTTAGGTCACGTCATCTGAGAATTCTCTCTGTCGTATGACAACCTTGTTCAGACTAAGAAAACAATGTCTTTTGCGGGGAAAAGTAGCGTGTCCGTGTCCCTTCCATACAGGAGGTCGTTTGAAAGATTCATCGCGCCTCTTAATGCACATTCACTTTTGCTACGGCCGGTGAAATTTCTTCGTTCCATCTCTCTCATTAATATATTTCATATTAGCCTGGCGTCCTTTATTTATGAGTCTACAATATTCCCCCTTCCGTAAAGAAAAAAGACCGGTTTGGACTTAAACGACGACACAGATGTTGCCTGGGTGGCATTAAGAGAAATAGAGGGAGATGAGGGGGGAGGGCGGAGGATTGAAAAGGGAAGATGCTCGAGGGAAAAGAATTTCGGATGACGTCGGTGCAGCGCTCGGGAAGGGTGAGGGAGTATATGAGAGTAGGGGAGAGAGAGAGGTAAAGAGAGAAGGGTGCGGGTTAGATTTTTAAGGTGAATCACCGGGCGCCCGCGGAGCAATCGTTGGTGTCGGCGGGTGTTCTTCACCAGCCGACGCCTTCCTCCCCGACGTCGCATATGTGTGCGTGCGTAATGTGCCTGGGGAAGGGAGCGGGGAGGGCGACGAGGGAAGGGGAGGAGCGACGCGTTTTTCATCCACCCGACCTTCTCCCTCGACCCTTAAAAAAAATCCACTCCTCCCCGTCCTCCCTCTGTTGTTATTCCCGAACGGACGATGGGAGAGGAAGTGATGCAGGGTTCGGGCGCGGCCTGCGAGCGTATTTCGGGGACGGGAGATGAGGCAAAGGGAAAAATCAGAATGATAATGCGAAAATATATAAAGCCCCAAAGGGTAAGGGAGGGGAAAAAAGAGATCGGGCGGGGCGGGTGGTATACGGAATGGAAAGGGTGGGTCTCGGGATTTTGGGGAGGGTGGAAGTAGGTAGAAGGGGTGGCAGACTGAGGTGGGAAAAAGGGTTGGGATCCTGAGACGACCGGAGGTGGGGCGGGAGGCATGAGCAGGGGAAGAAAGGCAAAGGGTTAAAATTAAGGACGAACGAGTGGGGTGAGGAGGGAGGTCCAGGGGATGAAAAAAGGGGGTGGAGAGAAGAGGCGGAATGCGCGGAGCGAGACTAGGGGAGGGAGTAATAGGTGGAATTGGGTTGCACACCCTAGGAGCCAAGGATGGTTTTGGAGGGGGCAGTGGTGGGGAAATGGAAAGCTGTGATGGGAGATGGAACGAGGTTCTTTTCCGGGGTTGGAATTAGGGAGCGGGAATGCAGGGTGAGAGTGTAGGAGGAACTCACGAAGGAAGGGTAACTGTTGAGGGCTGTGCCGCGGTGAGGGAGGAAGTTTTTCGTTCAGTTGCGACTTGTCTCATCCACCCCCTGCCCTTCCTAGCAGTCTCACCGCTGAGGTCGCCACCATGACTGTCCCCAGCGTCTCTGCATTAAAAAAATGGGTACGCCATGAGTTTGGGTTGACTGTGTGTATTTTGACGGGAGGAGGGTAGACGTTTTTTATGCTACTCTGGGTGAGGAGAGGAAGAGACGGGGTAGCGACTGAAATGGCCTCGGCCACGGTCTCCAAATCGAAACTTACTTTCGGATACCCCAAGCTTACTAGTAAAGGATGAGATTCCTCATCGAGAGAGCGTCTTCTCCAAAGTTCAACCATTCTCAATTTCCAATCTGGGAGGGTAATGTAATATTTACACCCATGTGGCGTCGATTCAGTCGATAAAATAGTTCATTATCATTCATGTTTTCAAATATGCTAGTTATTTCTACTTTCCTGACTCTCAGTTTTTTCGTTTTGTGAAAGTTTGACAAAATATTTTGGGCTATGAAGAAAGAAGGTCAGAATGAGTTGTTGGTGATAACTTTCGATGCTAATTTAATTAACAAGGAGGTAAAATGAGCCTGAAATGAGTATTACTCGAGGTTGTTGTTTATTGTTTTGGAGCAATGCTCCAATGATTGGAAACAATGCTGGAAGTCGGGTAAATTAAACCTTGAATGAACTTCTTTATTGTGTTTATTTTGAAGGGGCTTATTTTACATTCGATTTAGACTAATTGTTTGGACGACTTTGGTGAAAGCAAATTCGTTTAGTCAAAATCGTTTCTATGACGATTGTTTTTAATTTTCGGGGAGATTTTTCTTTTTTGAAAATGCCATGATATTTAACTGAATTTACTGTAAAATTAAGATAGAAGTCTTGATAATTTTTAGTAACCGGTATAAGTTTTATTAACTATCTGTCATTCAGAAGGTGTTGACTGGATAAAAGAGATGTTAAAGTATGACTTACATTGGAGACATGGAACAAAATGCATTTATTCGAGGTACCCGCTTTAAAAATAAACATTTTTTTAGGAAATTGTGCAAATGTATTAAATTGATTTAACAAAATACTTAAGTACTGATCCCATGGAGTATCACTGATTCCGTAAGTAAGTTATTTTAATGTCCAACTTCTCTTCTCAGCTGGCGTCATCGTCTCTCATCTCACTGCCTGATGCATCTTATCTACAAATTCGAATTTTGTAATGAGTATAAATTGGCCAATGATTACATTAATGTTCATAATGCCAGAAAAGACTATTTACACTTAAATATTCAAACACTGCTTACGTCTATTATTAACCACTAGAAGAAAAATGTGAATTGTTTTCAGCGAAGCAAACTCATTATAGCGGTGTATATACAATATTAAAATACAAAATAGTAAAAGTTGGTAAAATATATTTTATTATATGTTATTCTATTGTTTGATTCTCCTTCTACATTTATCTTTCATTGTGTTTTAAGTTTGTTTCGTTCCGTTTTTACTACACACATTCCCGTTAATTTTTTTAACACACACATACTTTTCTTTAATACACAGCTGTCATTACACTTTTTCTCATTTCTTAGGATGGGGTGATGACCCAGAGCTATTCGCTTTTCATGTCTTCCTTGTCCTTCGATGTCTGCTGTCTTTCCTCCCCTGCCACTATTTTCCTCTTGATGCTGTCCTCCCTCCATTCTTGCTCTTCTGAACTCTTTCCTGTCATGTAGTTCCCTCCCTACAGCGACGTCAGGAGATTGCAGAAAAAGAGAAAAAAGTTCATTTTTACCATCATACTCTTCTTTATTTTCTTGTTTATTCGCTTTCCTTCATTTACGGCAGGAATTATCGCCCGAAAAAATTTTTATCCTTCAAGAATAATTTTCACTTTCTTTTTTGATACATCCTTTTCTGCCTGGGGATATGGAAGATCACAAGGATTTTATTTTAGGTAATCAGTAATAGCATTGTTCGCAGTTACAGCTTTTCATGTTAAGCTCGAAATACATTTAAGTGAATTTATGATCTAAAAATATCTAATATGTGGTGGTCGAATAATACTATTTATGGTGTCGGTTAGCGGTAGCAAATTGTACCATCTTTGACGCTTGTCAGCGCTGTAGTATATTTCTTTAACATCATTGAGTAATAGCAGCTTTATACGGAATTTTAAATGAATATCTCTGAGATAGAATGTAACACGAATTTCAGATTGCTATATGTATTAACAAATAATTAAGAGACATTTCAGAATTAGTATTAATTTGATTATCCTGCTGTAATATTTGATTTCAAATTTCATGTTATATCTTGTAAAAATTGCGACAACAGGAATTCTTCATCTCAATCAAAACGAGGAAATCTCAATTAAAATAGAATTTTAAAACTTTTGTGATGCTACTACGAAATTTAATCATCATATACTCATTACCTTTGGAAGTAAACTACCTCTCAATTCTCTTGTTAATTTCCCACCATTTGCTCTCATGTATGATAATAATTTACTGTTTTTGGGATTACTCGTAGTTATCCTAATTTTACAACGTATAGACAATATAATAATTATTAATGTAATTTTAAATGTACTAAAAATGAAAACAAGTTTTAGGGTTCGATGGTTACTCTTAATTTTGCAGCTTCAGAGGATTCGCTAAACATTCATTGCTCGTCAGGCAGTGAGAATGAATTCACTTACTATATTCCAAATGTGAAACATCTAGATTGGTATTTTTTTCGTCATTATTTGAAAAATAACCCATACTGAGACTTTTTTCAACAACGACAGGCATTTTTATTACACTGATAGTACTTGTAGCACTCAGCTGCTACTCGTTTGCTTTCTCGCGTCCCTTACCATTCCCCAAAACTCTCCACGCTTTTTCATAGTCCTATTGTTCGTTTCCTATATTCCACCTCTTTCGCTAGGTCCATCGTTTTCCGAGTTAAACTAAGCATCACGCATATTTTTATGCCTCTCTTTTCCACAAATTACTCCCTTCTTTATTACTTTTCCGTCCCCTTCCCAGACACCCAGGAGACCCCCAATTTCCACACATTTAACTGTCTAATTATTTTATATTTCTTTCTCGATATCTTTCTTCCTTTTACTGTGAATCATCGTCAGCGTACGCTAAGATTGTAACGGACTTAATATGTCCTCTTGATCGTCTATGACCCTTGAGTCACCATAATTCTATAGATGACACGATCATTTAATTTAATTAGGGGATCATTTTTTATGTTGCAAGTTGTTGCAAATTTCGCAGCTGGAGTTAATGTATTTATTGAGTGCGTATTTTACTTAAAGTTCTTATTTTCTGAACCCACTAGGTGTCTGTATAGCATTTTTTTCCATCTCTACTTGTATATGAATTTGCTTACGGGTTTTTCCACAACCAGTCCCCAAATCGTTTTCAATACTGATAATTTGGGATAAGTCTAATACGAATTAGCTTATTAGCGATTAGCTTATTAGCGAATTAGAATACGAAGTATAGCGTATATGCAGAAAAACAAGCAATATTTTCAAATATCAAATTATTCTTATCTTCTTTTGGCTTATTATCTCGTAAAAAGTTGACGATCTTGATGTCTGAAATGAAGTTGGCGTACAAGTGAGTAAGGGTCTGGTCCCTCAGTTGTATATGTGTTTTCCATTGCTTGCGAAGTCTCCCAGAGCAAAAGATATTTAGAGAAAAATAAATTTGCTGAAAATACAATTAGACTGTTTTGAAATGTTTTGCAGAAGGCTGCGCTTCAGTCACTGTGTGTCTATAGGCAAATATTCGTCGTCATTGATATGTTAATGGCCCCCTTACAAAAAGTTATGAAAAGCATTCCTGCAAAAGGAATGTTTCCAAAATGTAGCATAACTCATTTACTTTATATATCTACTTTATATAATTTCTATATTTATATATATAAGTAAGTTTTCATTTTCAATGACTTAAAAAAGAAACTGGAAAAAATACGAAAAAGAACTATTGCAATGAAACTCAGGTATTCTCGTGATTTGAACTGAACTTTTCTTTCCGATTTTATTCTACAAAACTGTCTATAATATACTTACTATAAAATTGGTTTATGATAATTGTACAGATTTTTTGTCTTTAATTTAGCCTATTTCATGATTTTTTAACATACCTATATTGTGCTAAATAATTTAAATTGTGTGAGTACCTATAGTCTCTCAGCTTTCCCTAGGTGGTATATTTATTCTGGTTTCTCCTCCTTTGAAAAGCCTCCCTTGAAAACCGCAGGTTTTACAAGAAAAGGAACATAATCTCATGTCAGGATGTGCAAATTTTATATGCTTTTAAGTTTAATAGGAGGTGATCTTTTTGAATAAATCCCTGGGTTGATCACTGAGGTTTCATACTCTACTGTTACTGCCATTTTCATTGCCTAGAAAATTATAAAAATGTCTAGAAAGAAATATAACCTAACTTTTGGAATCAACCCAAACTCGCAACAAACAAAAATGCCGAGTATTATTTATTTCGTAACATATCAAATTATTCATTCTAAAAATCTTTTTCAGCAGTACTAGCGCAACTTATCCTCTTAATTATCGTATTACGCTTAAAATGAAAAACTTTTTGGAACTAAGTCATATTTTTGCTCTAAGTATAAAAGCCACGTGGAATGTCTAATGTATGTAGTAGAAATGATTTAGTTGGTGATGATAATTCAGTAAATTGTAATTTTATTTGTCCTCTAAATGAAAAATTTGGGAAAAGTGTATCCATTCAAGTGTTAGCATTCCATTAGAGTGTTCTATGTTATTGGTTTCATGATATTCATCCGCATGTGGAAAAAATTCTACGTCGCTACTCGCGATAGCTTCAGCCATTTTCTTGTACTCGACTTCGTAAGTACAAGGATGTTTGATTCTCAGTCTCCCTTCCAACCTAAACTCCAATTTCAACTTCTCTCTTTCCATCAGACCCTCTCCCATATTTTACTCCCTCCAGTCATCATCTCACTCTGCCTCACAACTCGCCCTCACGTCCTCCCTTCCGCCCTTGGTCTTCTAAACCTAACACCTTCCCGAATACTATGAGCCTTCCTTCCCCTAGCTTTCCCCCTTCCTGCTCCCTCCCCACATCACCTTCATCCCGCATCCCCGTTCCACACCCGTACCTTCTCCCAGCGGGGTACAACTCCGGGTGACGGCCCGAGTCATTTCGCAGTCACCAGGTTCCATCCGCTCCACTCAAAGTCTCCTTCCAAACTACCTTCGCTCACCCGCCCACCCACCAACCCCTTCCCCATCCCCCAGCATCCATATTCTGCCCGCTTCACCCTATTCCTATCTCCACCCTTCACCTAACCTCCCCCTGCGATTTTCTCACCCTTCCCGTTTTCTCCCGCACGCACCACTCGGCAAAGTGTCGCACTATGTTCGACTCGAGAGGAGATGCCTTTTTTTGTGCAGTATTTTTTTACTCGTCCTCCTTTTTACTCTTTCAGCTTGTCATCTCGCCTTTCTGGTGCCCCTCTTTTTCGTTTCGTAGTTCAATGGAAAGAATTATATTCTGAATATAGTAACATTCGTGAGCATTCAGGTATCCGGTCGATTGATAGATTTGAGTCCTGGATTTCATAGCCTATTTTCAACCTATAAGACTCAATTTTGCACTATTCGCTCGCATAACTACTACGCACCCATTGTAGGAGACGTTGCTTTCGGTCATGAATGGCTTTTACACGAGAAAGGGCAAACCGAATGAAAACAGAGGCTTTGATATGCACTATTTTTAATTATCCCACTTCTAGATTGCATGAGTGAATTTTCCAGTTATCAGCTCTCACGTATCCAATAATGAAACACTCGAAGCAAATCAAAATACTTGCACCTCTGTCAGAAAACGAATCGCCAACCATCAGGTTATACGCAATAATATAAACCACCCTTCTGAATCAATTATTACCATCGACGAGTATAGCTGTATTTTAAGTTGCGTTTATTATTGTTTTTATTTTGAGTATAAGGCTAACTTGTATATAGCTTCTGAACTTTGATGCAGTTTCAAAGTAAATTTACAAGTTGTAAATACCGCAAAAATCTATTAAATGCCGAATAGTGAAAATAAGTAATACAAGTACTTATACAAGGGGTGAAGTAAGTAAAATAAATGATTGCCATGCCACTCTGCTTCTTTGTTGGAGGAGCACGTATAAAAACTTATTTGCTTAACACATGTCATAATTCATTCATTGGTGTATTGTACAATTTATTGTTAGGAGTTTTCACTCGCGGGATCATGGTTCTTCCCTAGGTATTTTGTTGTGAATTTTGCAGACATGAGTTTACGGGATCATATCTTAGGAATAAATTAATACCAATCTTGTGAATTCCTGGAGTAACACGAAAACCGAATGAGGTTATATCGTTTTACCGCCAAAGAAATAAATCTACCTGTATTGCCAAGGCTGTAACTATATATGGGTTTTGAACCCGTAATGAACGATTCCAAGTGGTTGTTATCCAAGTGAGCAATCCAATAGATATTTGGCTCCCTTTAGTACACGTAGAGAAGGAGAAAGCTGATGATTCTGGCGACTAATCCTTCATTTGTTACGTCGTAATTAGTTGCGACTGCGAAAAGCCATTGGTCCTCCAGCTGCCGATATATAATGACTGCATTCGATCCGAAATAGGGCATGAAACTGAATCATGAGGGGTCCTGTCATTTTGCCATTTGCTGGATTACAACTGGCTTGGAGGAGGACGTTAAAACGTTTTAAAGGGAATTATACCCTCTCTGTTTGAGCGGATAAAGAGAAATATCGCAGAGAGAGAGGTAAAGGAGGAAGATAGAAAAATTCAGCCCACCCCGCCATTTCGGTTTCCTTCAAGATCCATCAAAAACTCCTCCAGAAGCTACCATTCTCGGTTTTTATCGGTCGTAATCTTATTCCTCGGTAGTAATACGTGACCTCGCTTCGTCAAAGGGAGGAAATAAGCGATGGAGACGTTTTATGTGCAGGAAATGCGTGACGATTTTTCATTTATTTTTCCCCAAGAGAGAGATTATGCATGTCTATTTCTCTCTGTTTTATAAGTATTTATATGCTCTAAATGGATGATGGGGTCTCGCCTCCGCGACGCCATTTTGTGGACTTTCGAAAACCGGTGGCGTTTTCGCAGGCGACCAGGAAGGGAGATATATAAGATACGTACCAAGAGGGATAAATGGGAAGGGACGCCAATGGACGCACATGGCGGCGACGCCGTTGGGGAGAACAGACGTCGTTGGGGTCGCAGTCTCTCTCTCTATGACTTACCTCCCTCCACATAAGAAACATTACAAGTGGGAGAGATATCTGCGTGTGAATAATTCGTTTGAGTAAATGTACGTAACGAAGACTAAATGTAAGAATGAGGAGTTAAGAGTTAAGTGAGGAAGAAAATGGTTTCAGATTATGCCATGCAAGAGTTACACAGCATCAGAAATTAGTTGTGTGAGTAGTACATGTTTCCAAGCGATCGACGTTAATCGAAGGAGTTTGTTGCATTGTTTTTACTTGGTAATGCCCTCTAATATCTGGTTCACTTATTGCGTCCCAATCCTACAGTAAAGTGGGGGCATGTCAGTATTGAATACTCCGGCAGTCTAGGAGTAGATGGAACGGAAAGTTGAAGGGCGCAGAGGTTAGCAGGATAAGGGGAGGTTCTATCTTAGATTCTGGAAAAAAAGTTCGCAGGGGGAAGGGTATGGTTTGAATGGTTTCTCCGTAAAGGGTAGGAGGACATTTGAGGGGTAAAAATGGGGGAGGAAAAGAAGTCCCTCAGGGTGTGGTACTTGGGCCCCTTCACTTTATTTCCTTCTGGACGGCGTGGCGACGATGGGAGGAGATGGGGTCGGAGGGGTTTTAGGCCTGGAGCGGGAAGAAAATGCGAAGGAGGAACAGAAATAAGGGGACATCTTGGAATGGTGGTGCTCAAGAGGGGAAGGGACGTGGAAGGGTGAAAGGATGTGGGTTGTGGGAATGGAGAAGGACAGGAATTACGATCCTGGGGAAACTCAATTTAGCGGGGAAAGAAAGAGGGGGTGGGAGACATCGGGAAAGGAATGCCATTCCTTTACTCTTTTATGCATTTTTTGTTGGTTCTGTGTGCATTAAAGCAGGTTACTCCCCTAGCATCGGAGGATTTCAAGATTTAGAAAAGAGTGGGATAAGAAATGCCGTGACGTAGAAAAAAATATTTTTGGCGTACATTGTTGTTGTGGGAATGGTGACTGGTATAGATAAGAAAATATTTAACGGCATTAAGTTTTTATACCGAACTACGTACATTCTTCCATAAATTTTTGGATGGTTGTATTGAGATGTAAGAGATCATTTTTACATGCATTCACATTAAATACGTTCAATAAATTGCTAACACTACTCGTTACACATTCGTTGGACCATATCACACATTCGTTGGACCGTCACACATTCGTTGGACTTACATTTTTCATTAAATTATAGAAATTATTAAAACAAATGTCAAAGGTAAATCAGAGTTCGTCCATATACCGCTAAAATTTGCTCTCGTAACATCAGCTATCAATGAATTACTCTGTGTAAAAACCATGCTACATGAAATGGGTCTCCATAAATAGGGAAATGTAAAACAAATTATATTATACAGGTTTGTTGTTACTACCTGTAACTCTTTCACTGCTACATGTATCAGTTCTTCTCCGCATTATTTGGAGATAAAAACTTCTTTAATCACCCGGCAATAAGTTGTTGAAATAAATATCTATTTATATGCGTTATTTCCATAAACCTGATGTTTACCATCCGGTCTTTGAAGAATAGATGTAGAAATCATATAAAAGAAGTGCAATCCGTAGATAATAACTGAAAAATAAGACAAGAAAAAATTAGAAAGGGAAAGGTTGATTTAGTTTAGACTTGGGTTTGAAGAAAAATTGAGGGTGAATACATCCGAAATCAACCGATGTTAGAGTAGTTAGTTTCGAAATGTAGCATTTAAACTAAATTTAGCGGAAATGCGTTCATTAACATTCCTAAGAGAAGTGTAATAATTAAGTGAAAAAGGAAAAAGAAACACATATATTCTGCTCTTTTAAAAAAGGCTACTTTTACTCATGTTGGGCAAAGGACATTGAGTTCTTTGAACGAAATGTGGAAAGAGTCGAGATTGAAAAGCGAGCGGGGGAGTGGGGAGAACTGCAGAGTGGTGCAGCGATTCCAAGGGAGAGGGAGGGGGTAAGGACTGCATGGCGCACAGGACGAAGGTTAACAGTAGGGGGAATGGCGAGGGTGCGTAATATACGTAGGTGCCTGAGAATGGATGGACAGAAATGTAAGGGGGGAAGGGGTGACAGCGATGGTTTGGGGTTAAGGATCCAAGGGGAGTAAGGAATTTGGATTTCGCCAGGGAAAGGGCATAAAGCAAGGTGGGGGTGTAGGAGGAGTAGGGGACAAGGAATGCTGTCCTATCCGTCCCGGGCGAGATTTACAGGATATGTTGAATGTGTGCGGCAGAGGTAAGGTTGAATTGTCGAGGTGGAATACAGCGCGCGTATGTGGATTCATGAGTCGACGAAGGGAAGGATGAGGGCAGTGAGGGGAAGATGGCGGCGATAATGGAAGTCCGCAATCGAACGGGACTCATGACAAGGGGAAATTTTCCATCGCTTCCTTTTGCTCCCGCTTCCGATTCACCCCTCCCCTTCCCCGCGCAACCCTCGTGCAAACCTATCTAGCTCCCAGCGTAACTCGTCAGTAATTCGTGGATGGGGCCAATGGGATGCGCGAACTAATCCAGGCTTAAGAGCGGGATGGTGGACGCAAGAAATTGGGAATAGACAGTCACTGGTTCGGAAAGGGGATGATGATGATGGAATGGTCTTGGGGCTTGGTTTGTTTTCGGAAGTCAGGGCGGCGATGGAAGGGAGGGAAGAGCTAGCAAAAGAATAGAAATTGGGATTACGGGCGGGGCAAGCGTCTGTAGGGGGCGGACGAGCTGTGTACGGTGGGATGATTCTGGGGGTTGGCTACGGAGATGGAATTTTTTTCCCGCCGGGGTATTATTATATTTTTTATCGCAGTGCACCCGACAGGGAAAGGGGGGGCAGCATATTTTAGGACGTACCATTCTTAGTTTTTCCAGGCCCTGAGTGTTTCCCTATATTGGATCCGAAACGAAAAGAAAACTCATGGTGGATTTGGAAAGATTTTAGATTTGAATATTTAAAATTTTGTTTTTGTATCATAAGCGAGTAACTTTCTGCAGGGACACTCCAAATACTTTGATATTAATACAAGGATTGAATATATCCTCCAGAACGTAATCAAGATGTTGTCGGAACTAAGGTTCAAAGGGAGTCGATGAGGCTGGAGTTTGGTTTTGCACTTGCCTTAGCCTGAGCTTTTCTGAAATTTTGCTCTATTTTACTTATATTTGCTACCTCTAAACAACTTCTCTTTCATGAACAACGTATTCTGTATATGGATGTATATTCTATATATGGATGTTTCTAAGTTCAGACAGTTTCACTGAAGAGACATTACTGCAGAATCCTCTTCACGATAGAACATAGAAATCCTAGGAAGGAGTCGAAGGAGTGACGTAAAAGAAAAGTTTAATTTATATACTAATCAGACTTTTGAAAATCGCATTTATAAGGTTAGAACGGTTATATATCTGATCACTTGGAGTTAGGCTTTAACGTGAAATTATAATTATACATCGCTGAGACGTAGATATGCTACGGTGGAATTTGTTACAAATCTCTGACATTTATGTTCGTAAGTTAAGGCTTTGCACAATATTCTTAGGCATTTCAACGTGATGTTCCCCGGGAATTTGTCACCGCTGGAATATTCCAACGATAGAGACGTCACAGTTAAACCTCTCACTCTACCTCCTCATTCTTGCGTGATAAACTACACTTGAAGCATGCCGCTTTCCATCCAAAGAGCTACCACTACTTCTGCTTACCGCCACCTCCGTCAAAGCATAGGCAGTAAAAAAAAAGAAAACGACTCAAATATCTCCCTATGGGATCGACTCAGACCATTGACTCTGTATTGGAAATGCTACTAAACCATTAGAATGCTGTATCCGTGCCCGTAGCACTCACCGGGTACCTCCCTCCGCCCAATCTTTGCCTCCATCCTCCCTCCCCCCTTTTCAGTCCCTGGAATGGCTGCAGTCTTTGCCATCGTCCGCTCCCCCACTTCGTTTGCCCCTGGATTCAGTGGGGTTGGAGGGGCTTAGGCTCCTGGTTTGTGGGGAGTTGAGGTATTCGAGGAGAGCGTATCCGTCCCTTGGACGTCTTTTGCGATCGCCTCAGTGAGTCAGAGAGAACCCCCCCCCCCCACCCATTCCCCCTCTGTGTTCCACAACCCCCTCCCTTCATACTCCTTGGCGACTCCTGCTGAGGGGGCGAGCGAGCGGAGGGTCTTTTTCGGAACGAGAGTGAAAAGGTCCGAATGTGTTTGGGGAGGGGGTCGGGATGCAAAGCCCTTTACCCTCCCCGCCGTTTTAGTATTCCTCTCCTTCTCCCTCTCCCTCGCTGCCTCCCACCTCCACCCTGAATACTTTTTCCTTTCCTGAACCAACCGCTGGTGACACTCAGGGTATATATAGTGGTACAGGGCCAAGGGCCGGGAGGGGGTGGAGATAATGGAAAAAAAGGATTTGATCTGGGACGCGTGCGTAATTTATATATGATCTCACGTCGTGATCCCATTCCGTACCCACATACCCCTCCACTTCTTATATCCCTATCACACTTTTTCTCCTCCTTTCAGGCCTTGGTCTATCCATTCAGTATTACGTAGGCCATAATAAGAAGCATGTATTGTTGAGTAGTACGATTTGCTTTGTACATTGCAATCCCAAAATTCAAATTAGAACCATTAGTTACACTCGGTGTGTCTGATAAATAAGCTATCAATACGGAAATATTTATCCGTATTTATCTAGTTGTAACTTTGCATAATACTTGTTATAATTCATTTCGTAAGATATTTTATTGTCAGGTAGTTTTCGTAGTCGAGTGGATAACAAAATGCAATGAACATTTTCTCGAGACACTCTAAAGTGTTGCATTCTTTTACGGAAATATTATTAAAATATGAATTTAGGATTTTTCCAGATTTCACTGAGCAGTGAATACATATATAATCGTATGAAAAATGACTTATTCAAAGACGAAAAACGAGTTTATATTTCACGATTGTTTTATTGCTATGTGAGGCTACATTTGTTGTAAGTATTCTTCACTCTACTGGAGTATGACGGTTACCTAACGGAGTAGAGATGAGAAAACTGATGTAATTACCGTGAAATATAGCGGTAGACCCCAAGGGTCTCTTTTAAACAGTGGTTTTTTACTTATATGCGGAGGAAATTCTAAGGCGTAGAATGGGCTTGATCCACCTTAGTTATCTTAATCTTTAGGTTACTTCAGGACTAATTGTTTTACATCTTTATTTAGCGTACGAGTTATCGATTCTTTCTTATTTCGAATGCTTCTGCAGCCAACGTATCTCTCCTCCTAATGAATCCGTGACTACGACCATTTTCCACCAAAATACAGAAAAAATACATGAAAAGCTCCACCTGATCCAACTCGCATCTTGAGAATCACTGATTTTATTTTATTTTTTAAATCTTTATGCCATAATATCATTCTTTAATTCATTGGTTCATTCATACAGTTATAACTGTATTACCTTGTCAAAATATCTGCTTGATATTATTTGGCGAGTCCAGTAAAGACAGAAAAATGGGTTGCGAAACTATTGAGGTTGGAAGGATATCAAAGGTCCTAGCTGAATGAAGAAAATTTGGTGATCGGAGAGAGAAAAAAGGGTCTTCTTAGTCCAATTTAAAGGTTGGTAGAAAGTAATCATATAGGTAAGAACTGAATGATATACTATAGGCAAACAAATTTAAAACATAATAATCGAAACATAGCACAAAATATGTGTAGGGACCATTTAAAAACAACCTAAAAGTTAAAGAAGAACAAAATTATCGGAAAAAGGTAATGTAAAATAATTTCCTTTACTAGATTCGCCATTCGAAAATGAAACTTAAATGCTTGTTCGGTGACTGAAAAAACCTATGTCATAATGATTAATGCGTTTATCTCTTCTATAATTTTTGTCTAAATTATTGTTATTTGTCGTGACTTATTGATGCCATATACTCATATAACCGAAGGGTATATTATGCGGTTTTAGTTCGATGATATGACTTAAACTATGGAGATTTATTGCTGAAGGATTAAAACGTGCTCTAATACTCACCTGAGGAATTTTTACTGCATCCGATGAATATTCATAATCATATAAAAATATATTTCACTTTTCCTTTTTGTGTTCTATATGTAATATTTATTATTTCTGTGGAGATTCATGATGGCTCTAAATAATTAATTCCGGGTCCCTATTCCCAATACTTTTCTTTTACAAATTTATTACTCCTACGTTATATTTTTCGCTTCAATTCATAAATGCATTTTAATAATTGTACTCTTTCAATTTCATATTCCTTCGGTGTTAAAACTCACGGTAAATCAATAAAATACTTTTATTGCAACTCTATGATGTGTATTTGCAGGAATATAATCCAATAAATAGTCAATTCCTGTACCCTTCTTGAATATTATTTATCGCCACCTGATGTACTTTGGTGAATTTGACAGCGCTTAGTTTTTCTATTTTTTACTTGGACAAATGCCCTTGCTTGTCTATGTAGCCTCTAAATATGCCTCTCAAATTCATTGATGAAACTACACAAAGGTATTTGTAATAAATTGAAATTTTTCGTTAAATTGGTTATTTAAAAGATCACGGTGCTAACTATAATCATCCATTACTCATAGAATAATAGGAATTTTATACATTTTGATTTCAAGATTTATACTCTTTCGTTATACTGTTTATAATTACCACACCTATTAATAGTAATAAGAGATACAATCAATTACTTTTAATAGTTCTTCTCATGAATTTATGATACTGAAATTGATGAGTGATTTTGAGGGTGAGTCATGAGCAATAAACATCAGAAAGACTGTATGAATGGCTTCAATAATTAAGGTTAGACTCATTATTAATTTTTAATCTCATGCAAATGCTAATTATTTTCAAAAGTAATATTTCCATTTTGCGTCACGTTTTTCTTAAAATGAAATATATGGCAATCGAATAAGTGACAACTTCATATTTTTTAGTTATTTATGTATTTTTGATTTGTATACTCTACAAGTCACCTCCATGGTGTGTGAATACACACCAATTTTACTTGAAAATGACCCTTACGTGGTAGAACAATGTTATTATAATCCCCTATGGTTCGTGGAAAAAATGACATCCTAATTCTATCTGTTCGACACTTAATCTCTCTAATTTTATTAGCGTGATATTTCCTACAATAGTACGATGGGGGTAATAATACATTTTCAACATCACTACTACAGGGACCTTCCAATTTAAGCAATCTGCAAATCAATCTTCGCTCGGAGAGTGATTCCCAGACTAGCTGCTCTAATATTTTGGATACGCTGCCAAGTTCATCATGACAACGTTTTACAAATCTAACTCCTCTACGCTACACGTGATCCAATTCGGCAATTTTTCCGAATTCTTGAGGATCCCATACACTTTCAGTAAAATTCTAAGTGAGGCCTAACCAACGATAGATAACATGTCTCCTTGACCTTTTCATCACATTTACCGAGTGCTGTTCTAATAAATTCTAATTGTTTGTTAGCTTGTCCACATATTCCCTTATATGTTTCGCCCAGGAGAGATCGTGAGCAAGGGCAACGCCTTGTATTTAATTGAGTCTACATATTCCATTTCGGTATCCCCAATGCAGTTGGCGTTCGGGTGGGAGTTGATTTTTTTTCCAAAAAATTATGAATACGCTCTTTTTCAGGTTTAATTATAATTGCCAAGTGTCACACCAGCGTTAGAAAGCATTAAGTTTTAACATATAAATAAATACAATGCAACCATTTCCAAGTGTAAAAATCATTCGCCCCTCGATATCACGCCGAGTGCTTTAGCCAGCTAAGCTACCGAGGTTAAGCTCTTACACTCCGAAATTTTCTCCTTGTACATGTAGTCTTCTTTTTCTCATTTCTTCATACACTAATCTTTCTCTCTTGCACTCCGAAATCCATCCAAGTCAAGGCGAATGATTGCTACACTTTGAAATTTTTGCATTGTAATGCACATTAGCGGATGCCTCCGTTAAATGTTAATCTTGCGGCATATCTCTTTTTAGAATTTTCTTAGAATGATTGAAATACCATTGTGAAGCGGAGGTATATATTATTTTAGTACTTTAACTATTATACTTAGTTTCAGACTTTTCATTCATTTTTAAAGTATTTACTCCGGTATAGTTTCACAGTCTACTCAGTTAATGAGTAAAATCAGCCGTCCACGCAATGCCTCGAGCTTACGCAACATTTGGTCGTATTTAACGTCATTGGAGAGGAAAGACTGGTAAAATGGCTAGCCATAGAGTTTTTTTGTATCACCATGGTGAAACCCAACCTACTAAGTAATTTTTTAAAACGTTGGATCCTCTTGCAACACCATATCAGTGGAGTGAACTTCCTTTAAACATGCTCTTGAAAGGTGATGGGATGAGGAAAGATTCTGACGTTGAGTTATTGCGTCGCCAAGAAAGTGATAGAAGGGGCGGAGGAGGAGGCGGATAGGGATCGGGCGAAAAAGGAGAACGGTTGGTAGAGCAGTGTAATAAAGAGCAGAGAGAGAGGATCAGACGTGGAATAGGACAAGGAGAGAGAGGAATGAAGATCAAAAGAGGAGACACGAGGGGCGATTAGGAGAAAGTAGTAACTTGACGTGGGAAAGGGGATGGGCGAAGCCGTTGAGAGGACGAGTGCCGGGGAAGTGAGGAGGAGGGGCACATGGGCTGGAAACTAGAGGAGGAACTCCCAGAGAGGAGCCCTTCACCGCAACTTTCCAACCCCCCGGACCCCTCCCGAGTTTCTCCCTCATCCCTTCAATCCGACCTCTTCCTCTCCTCAATTCAACCCTTTACTTAACATCCCTCCTTACCTTCCTCCCGCCTCTCGCTCCAACTCCGCAACGCACACCCCCTCTCCACCCACGTACCCTCCACCCTCACCCTTGCCATTTGGCCTTTCTCTTCCTCAAACTCCCTCCCGTCCGCCCGCCCGCCTTCGCCCGATTCCGCGTTCCCAGGGCCTTGTATCCGAGGAGAAACACGCACGCTGGGGGCGGTGGGTGGATGGAGTTTTGGGAGGCCTTACCCCGTCGCCGTTCGCTGCTCTCCCCACTCCCCTCACTCACCCCCTCCTTGCCCCCCTCCCTTCCCCCTTCTTCTGTCCGAAGGCAGAGGCTATATGGGCGAAGGAGAAGAGATGGAAGGGACTGATGATGGAAGGTTGGCTGTTTTTCGGAATGGAGGATGGGATGGGTGGTTTTAAGGGGGAGAGAATGGTGTGGGGGAGTCGAAGGCATCGTCGTGACGAAAAGGGTAGGAGAGGTAAGGAAAAGGGCGCGTAGGACAGCTCCAGGGGATGGATGGGGTGAGGCAGAGGGAGGAGTTTGGGCGGGTGGGGACAAACGAGGGAGAAGGAGAAATGGAAGGAGGGAGAGAGTGTACGGTGGGGTGTCCTTTTTGGATGTCTCCCGGCTACGGAAGCACGTCTCTCTTTCTATCTTCGTTCCTTGTCTCCTCTCTCCATCACCCTGCCCCTTTTCCTTCCTCACTTCAAAATCCCAGGTCCTCCCTTACTATTCCTCATTTCTACCTCACGTTAGCCTACCAGAATCGCTTTGCTTCTTCTATTCTGTACTTTATGTCTTTTTTCTGTCTCATTTTGTCAATTTTGAGTCCTGATACACTATTCCCGACCTTATTTCATGCTTTTATTTATACTTTCCTACCCTCTTTCTCTCTCTTCAGCTATCTTTTTTGCACAGCCTACACACGTGTCATTCGTGTTTCTCCTTGCAAGAATTAATTCGTTATATGCATATCAAACATTTCCAAATAGAAATTCAAGAGTTCGGCCTGTGTTGTAGCGTAGGTAACTGGTGGTAGCTTAACCCTGAAATTATTATTTAGTTTGGAATTTGAAGTAATTTTTAAGCACGACAAAAATCAATATAAATGGTTAGGTAATTGATGATAAAAGGATAAATGATATTTTTCAATTGAACCCAACGTTCCTGGATATCTTTTTCTCCTGCCAGATTTGCGAAAATTATTGTAATTTTACTTACAAATTTTGATTGAACCATTTTACCGAACAACTTCCGTCAAAAATGGTATTTAAAAAGTTATTTTGACTTATTCTTTCCCTTTCTTATATGATTTATGCACTTTCTGCTGCTCCTGATTATGTACATATGTTGAAATAAATTCTGATTTTTAACCACGGTACCACGAATGTCTGATATCTCAGTCGCCCAATTAAAATGTTCAATTCACTCTCTAAAATCTTAGCCTCCGCATACTAAATAGAAATATTTTAGGTCAATTGGAATTATTTCATTTAAATCGATCACGTGAAACACTGACTTTAGTTATATTTTTAATATCGTGCTGTAGAGAAATGTCATAGTGCCTGACTGCCCTGCTTTCGCATTTTCATGTTAAAATTTTGTTATTGACTCATTGTATAAACCTGGATGATTTGTTTATCTTTAATTATACATGATTTTTTAAGTTTATGTATTCTTAATATATGAATGCTTTTTAATGAATGACACAACTACCTTGTTTTTCCTTCGTCTTTATCCGAAACATAGTTGCAATCATGGAACGCCTTTAATACCCCAACAATTTCACGTCATAATTGTTAAGTGGCGTTTGATTCACCGCTTTGATCGTTCTTGTGATATTCATACATTTCATCAAATTTCCTGATGTTTTGAAAAATAATTTGTCTCAATGTTTCAACAGTGCAAAAGGAAGTCTATTGTCTCGAAAAATTTTATATTTTTATTTATTTTCCATTGTTATAGAGCCCATTCCCCTCCTTTTACATGAGAGTTGCGCCAACACCTCCTTCATATTTTCTTCAGTTCGCTCCGCCTTCCCTTTTTTTCATTTTTTGCGTCCTTCCCCCTCCCCTCAGTCCATCCTACTTCCCTCTGCCCTCGACTTCCCACCCTCCCACCGCCGATGCTCCTTCGGGTCCCTCTCTTTGTTCACGTGCCGCCTCTCCCACATTCCCCCTTCGCATTTTTCCGGAATCTATTCATGCGGACGTTATTGCTCTTTTATTTATCTTTCCTCTCCCACTTTTCCCTCTTTTCATATTCCAATTCTCTTATTTTGTTTTTTTTTACCTTTGACTCATTCGATCATTTTTTACACGGGTTATCATTTCTCTCACTTTCTTGGATATTTTTGTCCGAGACGTCCATATGCGAGAACACAATTTGTTTAGTAAAATTGTTTTTCTCCTGCGACATTAGAAAATACTTAATCTAATTTAATGTCATTAATAATTATTAGTGTTTTATCTTCTGTCTAGAAGGCATCAAATATATTTCGTTGACAATTTACCTGTAATATACCTGCAATCATTTTTGATTAGTCCATTACGTCAACAATATTATTTATTATTCAATAAAATTCAATTCTGAAAATCGTGCTAGATTTCAGGTAAATTCTATTGATGGTAAAAGTGAAATTTAGCCTTAGAAAAGGCTTAGGAATTTTGTTTTATTTTTATTAGTTATGTTGAAAAGTATCCTAGATCGCTCCTTAATTAATGGATTTTTCAATATCATATCATTTTGTACACACATTTATTGTATAACCATGAAATCTTGTCATAAGATCCACTTACTAAAGAAATTGAAAATCGGTGTCGTCTTGGTTGAAACAGTAAATAAATATTTTTCGTACCAACGTACAATAATTTCGGTATAATGAAAGACTTACAGGTCCATAAACGTGTGAAAAAATTGAGGGATTTAAGCTCATCTCGAAATGCATTGTGATAATATTAGCGCAAGAAACTTTGAGACTGAAAATGAAAAAAAGGCGGTTAGAGAAGAAACATGTATGAGGAATGCGCGTCAGATTGTTTCCTTTGCCAAACACAACTTTTCGTTTTGCTACAGCAAAAGAGAGGAAACAAATAATATTATCATAGGCTTCCTTCTCTACTGTATCGAGTGGCGGTGGTTTTCTCCAGAGGCCAACCGTCTCTTTCCTTTGCCTCCTCGCCAGCCCCTCTATCACACTCGCCCCATCCCCTCGCCCTTCCCACACATCCCCCACTCTCTATATCCTCCTCCTTTCTCTCTCCCCTCACTTCCCTCCCGGGCAGCCCAGCACCCCCACACCACCGCCCTCCTCCCTGCCCTCCCCGAATTTACTCTCCTCCCCCTTTCCCTTCGCCCCCATGACGGAGGACTTTGGTTCCCTTGATGGATGAAGGCTCTGGGTTCCCTCAGGAGAGAAGGGAGCGGAGGGCGTGTGGGTCTGTTGGGGAGGCAGTGAACGAAGGGGAGGCTGGTGGGAGGCAACGGAAAAGTGATGTGGGAGGAGTGAGCGGGGGCGGGGAGGAAAGTTCGGAGCGGTGAAGGAAGCGGGAAGGGGTGGGTGGTAAAGTAGAGCGAAGCGGGTAGAGCGAGAGATGTGTTGTGAGATACAAGAGGGAGGGAGGTAGACGGGGAGGGAAGAACGGAAAAGATGGAGGCGAGGCGGCAAGAGAAGAAGAGGGACAGGGAGCCATGACAGGGAATGTCCCAGGGAGACAGGAAGGGCGGAACGAAGAGAAGGGAAAGATAGAAGGGTGAGGAAGGAGAGGGTGTATGGGAGGGGTGAGCCAGACAGAGATTGAGGGTGAAGAGAGGAATTCAGAGGGTCTTGATGAATATGTGATAAATATATTGATGCACAAACGGAGGATAGGAATTGGGAAGGATCAAGGAGAAGGAGATGGCGTGACATGAGTAGATGGTACTTTTCATTTGAGCCCGGTCAAATAATTGAATCATATAGAAAAACCATGTTATTAATACATGTCCCCTCCATTCCACCATTTATTCTCTTCGTTATTGGGTAAAGTCACATTTTTACAAGTTACATCTAATTATAACATGGAAATGCAAATATTACTATTCTAATATTAGCATTTAATCATGATATGAGTTAAATTTCATGTTTGGTATAATATTTATAGTGAATTTGTCCAGGAGAACAAAATGGCAGAAAGATTAAAAACAGTGCATTCAACAAAAGAACAAAAAGATTCATGACGTGATGATTTAAAAATACTGCGAAGTAATGGAGGAGTTTGATGAAGTCATTGATTAATTCAGCATCATAATTAGATCTGCGTTGCTAAATTCAGTTACAGTAGCTAGGTAAGTAAGTGTTGTCTACAGATTTAGTACGATGGCCGAAACTGCTAAAATGTTTGTCAAATTACTCTGTTCTGCGTGTAGACCATTTCTTGTTTTGCATTTGTTCATTTTCAAAAAACTGACGGAAAGTCAACTCTATATTATCGTAGTAGTTAATACCAGAGTGGAGCTTTATATAGCCTGCTTTGAGTAGATTGGTATGGTTTACTCAACTCTTTATGACCTCAGATTAGGAAAATTAATTGAGACTTTTCTAGGGAGACGGTTGAACGTGAGATAATAAAATTAGTGTTAAACGAAATAGTATAGACATTTATAAATGACTAAATTTTGACAATAGTGATCCCATGATTCCCTTACTTATTAGCAGAACTTAACTAGACTGCCATTTTTATAACTTATAGGTGTGGTGGAAAATTACCTTGCCTCAGCGTTAACAGTGATAAGATGCAAAAGATTGATCTAATACATTTCTCTTTTGCTTTTTTACTGGGTCCTTATTGATGTCATATTTATAAGTTCTCAGCATGGTTTGATATTTTTAGGACTATTTAATGCCTATACCCTTTATTTATTTATTTTTTGTTATGGCCCGAAAACAGCACTCTTTGGCCTTTACATCGGACAGCTATGACAACACAACAGTAACAACAATACAAACACCCAAACCCTAGGTGGAGCAAATCCCACCCTGGCGGGAATCGAACCCGCGACCCTTGGATTGGTAGATGAGGACGTGACCCCGCCGCCACTGGGGCCGGCAGTCCTTGACAAATCTAGACAGTTTTTGTGAATGGATGGCAAACTTGACCGCTGTATCATCAGGGCACCTTTATATTATCAATATTAGTTTGCTTACGAGTACCCCGATTGGCAACTAAACTTACGTCAAACAATTAAGAGCAAAGCCTTGGCATAGTATTTTTGGGGGTTGCACATGGTGAAATATTTTTTAACATTCTCATCAGTTCTTGAAGAGTTTTTAAGTTTAACATTGGGTTGAGGCTTATATGATACATGCTTAATTTTTATCAAATACAAATATAATATATGCCAGTATACATATAGTATATTGACATACAATATATATAGTATACATACTTTCGAGTAAACATTGAGGTGATGTAGGTTTTCCGAAAAGTAATCAACAATAATATTTTAAAAGCAAAAAAATATAAATAGATGCCGAGTAAAGATTTGAAGTAAGTGCAGTTAGAAAATGATAAATCTAGGACTAAATGAAATATGAATTGAATTGATCAAAAACTGCCCAAGGAATTGAACGACTGATTTCCGCACAGAATCGTAAGATATATTTTGTCTTCGTTGTTTTTAATGAACTTTATAATTGCCATATCCCAACTTTGTTGATGGTACGGTATTAGATATCTGCCAAAATTAAACTGCTGTGATGATTGTATGTTAACTCCAAATAACGGTACATGCATGAAATGAGACAATTTTTTTATTATTATGTGAGCTACCTTATGGGATTAGGTGATGCGACGTTTCATGTGAAAACATAGTCCTTGGAATGTTTAAGAGGTTTGATATATACCGATTGCACGGAAGGACCCAGGAGGACTGAGATGTTTCTGCTATCGGTGGGCAATGGAAAAGTGAGAAGAATTAGTGAGGCTATTGTCGGAGGATTTGGTGGTAGGGAGAGATAGAGAGGGAAAAGGAAAGGAGGCCCACGAAATGTAGTGGGTTTTGGAAGAGCGTAAAGGGAGAGTCGGGAAAAGGGGATATGGTCGACGAAGGGGAAGGGAGCGGGAGGAAGGGGAGAGCGAGGAGATAAGAGAAGCCGGTGGCTGAAAATTGGGGAAAAGGTTCAAGTGGGAGTTTTCGGTGGGAGATGTGGAGGGGGAGGTGAAGTGTGCGGGGAAGCTAAGGAAAGCAGGGGAAGGGAGCCACAAGAAGGAGAGCAGCCCATTGGATCGATATGTGGCATGGGATGGGGACGGGGGAGAGGGCAAATGAGGAAGGAATAGTCGCCGGTGTGGAGGAGGGTAGTAGGAGAGAGAAAGGGAGCATAAGGAATAGAAGAGGGAGAGTAGAAGGCGAGAGTGTTGTATCAGGATTGGGGGGTCTTAAGCTGGATCGGGATGGAGAGAGGGTCGTCGGGTTTGGGAGGGCGCTGAGCATGGCGGTGGGCAAAGGACTGGGATAGAATGGTTGGTTTGGGAGGAGGGAGGGAGTTTGGTTTTTCGGGAGGACCGGAGAGGGGCGAGGGGGTCGAGCGCTGGCGAGGGGCGCAGTGGGGTGGAGGATAACGAAGAAGTGCGCTGAGATGAGAAGGGGGTTGTGGGGGAAAAGGTCGAGAGGGCGGCATTGAGGTGAAAGGGGGAAGAGGGTAAGATTGGTGGGAGTGCGGGCGGTGCAAGGGAAGAGGGATTGGACGGGGGAGGAGGGTCTGTGGTAAGGTGGGCGTTAAGAAGGGGGCAGGGGGAGTGAAGGAACGCCAGAATGTGAGGGGGATGGGGGGTGGTTGGGAGACTGGATAGGAGAGAGGAAAACGTCGACGGGGTGGCATGTGAGGGGGAGGGAGAAGGGGATGGGGAAGTGGGGAGTGTAGCGGGAGAATGAATGAGATTGTGGGTAGAGGGAGATTGGGCAGCGGGAGGGATTGGCGAAACCTGCCCCACCCCCCGTCCCTACTTTTCTTCCTAGGACCTCGGTCCCGCCTCATATCCACCCCCAAACTCCTATGTCTGCCCCTCTCCCCCATTCCCATACTCTCCACCGCTCACTTCACGAGGGCCCCAAGGGCCCTCCCCCTCCTCCCTCCATTTCTCTTTTCCTCTCCGTTCCGTGTTCGCCTGCTGGAGGAAATGTGTTTCTTTGCGTGAAATCGGGTGGCAAGAGGGGGAAGGGGAGAGTTTTGAGGAGGTGAGCTGAGAGAGATTTTTCCATAAGGAGGGGTGGAGTGGGGAAGTTTTCGGGTTTCTGGGGGAAAGAAGGAGAGGGTAAGGGAAGGCTGGTGGAGTGATATCGTTGTGTGAGAGAAGGCGGTGAGACGGGCGAGGGAGGAATGTGCAGGAGGTGGGGATGGCGGAATACGACAATGAGATGGAGCAATATCCGTTGTTTCCACTATGAAGCTGTGTCCTCCTCGCTCTACATTGTTGTTGGTGTGGTCCCTTTCGTCTTTGCTTTGTTTTCATCACTGATTGTAACACTACGAAGATCTCCTACGATGTGCGCACTGGAGATCCAAAGTACCATAATTCAGGACTAATCGGTTGAAGACTTAAAAAACATTCGCAGTCAAGCAGAATAAGAAACGAATGACCAGAAATGCAACTTGAACAACATAATTTTGGTGTTAAAGAGTGAGAATGTGCGCAATCAATGTTATCAATAGTATCAATCAAAGTTTTAGATATACTCGTCACTTCTTTAAACTAACTTGAAAAGACCATAATGGAGAAGATAAAAGAATGATGCAATGAAAATGAAAGACAAACTAAATAACTTCGAAAACAGTCGATATGATTTTTTATTAGTGGAGAAATTAATAAGGTAATTTTAAATGTCGACACTGTAATGTGGGGAAAATGTTATTTTATTTTACATTGAATATTGTTTTTATTTAAACGGCGTATTTCCCAATGCAATAGTATATATTTTTGAATTTTCAGTATATTCCAAATAAAGTTATTCCAATAAGCCTGGTTCATAACTACATTGCCATTCTCTTGTCAAACATCTTCTTCCGTTATTTTTTCAAATTGCGGTCCTGTTCGAGGGTGTTCTTTGCTCAATCAATGAAATATATATTATTAATTTTCTTTGATTTCAGGTACCCTTTTTACTCGTCATTCTACAAACGCATATTTCGGTATTTATTTTCCATATGGATAATAGTTTACAGGAGTAATATTTGAATATTAATTTCAGACAAATAAATATCCATCTCTACGTTTTAATTTAACTAAGGAATTGAAAACAACTCTCCCTGACGCAGGGATGTGATTTCACGGCCTGATCTGTTTCTTCTAAATACATTTGCAACCAAATTTCCTTATCTACTTATTTTACCAAACCCAAAGGGCATGATTGCATTAGTTAAGTTTTTTTAGTATTTTATATTCGATACATAGTATTTTTTGGTCTTTTTTGAAATATAAAATCAATTATTGAAGCAGCAAAATCTTTGGTAAAATTCAATTTTGTGATCGCTGAAGCGTAAAATAAAAATTCCGTCTAATATTCCAGTCTTCATTGACCGCCGTCTCTCGCCGCGAACATTTTCGATTGCTTGGCCTGTAGTGACCCCCTAAATTCTCTGGTGTCGTGCTTTTAAAGTTGCACTTTACGGTCAAATATTGTCTTACTTTATAAAATACAGCGTACGTTTCAAAAGTAATGCAATCAAATTTCCCGCGTCGCTTCAATTGCTTGGAGTGGAATCAAATTACTTGAAATAGGCGGGGAAGACGCTTAGCTTTTCCGCAAAACTGCTCTTAGCGCTCTCTAAGCTGTGGAAACAGCAGGATGACCTCTGCAGAGCCGACCGTGTCACGAAAAAATGTAATCGACGATCGAGCAACGTTACGCGATTAAGTTTTGTGCTAAACTGAAAAACACTCTTGAGTAGACAAACAAAATGATTCGTGAGGTTTACAGGGACTCTTTTCAGTCCTATATACAAGTTTTGAGGTGGTTAAAGGTCTTAAAGAAAGGCCGAGAAGAGGTTCACGACAAAAAACGCTCTGGGCGGCTATTAACCAGCAAAACCGACGACAGTGTGGCTCGTGTTGGACAATTGTTGGGCTCTGACCGTCGATTGGGTATCAAGATGGTCGCCATTGAACTGAACTTCTCGTCTACTGTTGTGTTTTGAATTGAAACTGAAAATTTAGCGATGAGGAAAGTGTGCACCAAGCTCGTGCCCTAGGTGTTTGCCACAACGCGCTACGAGCCCACGAGTTCCTAGCCAAACACCAGGTACCAACTCTGCCCCACCCCCCTCTATAGTCCTGACGTCGCCCCGGTATACTACTTTTTGTTCCCTCGGATTAAGGCAACCCTGAAAGGAACCCACTTTTCGTCCATAGAGGAGATCCAATCAGTCGTGACGAAGACCTTGCGAGAGGTCCCCGAAGATGCCTTCCAGGGCGGGTACCGGTCATGACAGAGTCGTTGAAAAAAATCCCAAGAACAGTACTTTGAAGACTTTTAAGTGTTTGTGCAAAGATGTTCAATAAATTACCAAAAATAACAATTGCATTACCTTAGGAACGCACCCTGTACCATTTTATTGCACCCCAGAGAGCATTCAGTTGAAGAAAGGCTATACTAGATTAATAAATTTCCTTTAACGTTTGGTTACTTAAATGCGAAAACAGGAGAGTTCGGGGAAAATATTGTTGTATCTGATATGCAACACGCTCTTCAAATGAAACAGGGGTTTTGCAATTGATGAAATTAAAATGATTGCTAACATAATGCAAGAATATATTTTGAAAAAAAATCTCAAAATTAACCTGTTTTATCTAAGTCCACATGTTGATTCCATAAATTCCAGAAATTTCCTCAAAACGGAAAACAGCTGTGTACTCAATGAAATTAAGGTTTAAGAAAATTGATTTTTCACCATACGAGTATCTCTAGGTAGTTCAGAAATTAGTTATCAATAAAATTATATGTATGAATTGTATTCTCTCCGTCTTAGAATTCTTTGACCGTAGCGCTTTTTTATGGCTAGATGTGCTGAATTTCTAAAACCTATCTGGCAATCATTTATTTATATTGCTTGTAGAATGTAAGATGGTTGGTATATGGATTTTATGGTTGGTGTTATTAGGATTTAACAAGATAACAATGTTTGACTATAAAAAGAGATACTTCAAATGAAGCATAATTTAGAAAACATTAACTGTGCTAATGTGTTTGAGTCATTGAATCAATGGAAAAATGAGTTCATAAGAGTCGAATGGGGAGAGGAATAGTCAATTACAGGAGATGAAGGGCGAAGAATCGAAAAAATAGGGGCAAGGAGAGAAACCCCTTCAGAAGAAATGGGAAAGATGACAAGCGTCATGGAGAGGAAAATAGTGCGTAGCAATAAAAGGGAAAGGAAATTGGAGGGAAGAAGGGCGGGAGAGAACCGGAGGAAGGGGACGAAGGAAGCATCTTTCGGCATCCGCGAAAACTTAAATGGGGGTGAAATTGTATTAAAATTGAGCAATTTGTTTCGGTTGTAGGGGTGAACGCGGGATTGGCAAGGGAAGTTTCTCTGAGTGGGATTAATTCCTTCGAGCCTTTTGAGTCTCGCGTGACACCAATCGATGTAAATTCGCCAAATTATCTGTCTCGCTACGGATGAGTTATTATTTTCCTCGTCTGTGGGAGGGTAGAAAAGGGAGATGTGGCAGGAGGGTCTTCCTTAATCGTCCAGATTTTTAGTAATGATTCATTTATTATCGTAAAGGCTTAGGGATTCATTATTTTAGTGTGTGCGCGGAAGACTGAGATGTAAGTGTCATCATTTCCACGTCAGACCCTCTTCATTTGACGAGACCGCTTTCTGATTCTGTTTCTTTGATTGTAGAATTGTAGAAATATGAAAAACTGAGGGGCACGCCTATGTGCTTTGGACGTCTAGATTAATACAGAAGCAAGATCATTTTTTAATAAATGGAAAAACATCCACCCACTATAGACCATGAAAAATGAGTAACTTTTTGTATTGTGGTTCTGTCGCATTTAGTTTAAAAACATATGCTTTGACTATGATTACATCTAGTTTTTGAATATTGAAGAAAAATGTACGTCTTTAGTTATTCAATGGTTTTCAAATTCAATCTATTTTTTAAAGCTATACAGAAAGCTCATCATTAAATAATATGTGTAAAATACATTGTATACATCACAGTAATCAACTCTTAGGTTGGTTTGGTAGTTGAGGGTAGAGCTAACCTAGTGCTAAGAACAATGGCGTATAAATTCAAGGGCATCACGTAAGGGGGGCAGTTCCTTTCCCTGTGCCGCCAATGGTTTTCCAGGAAGATATGGTATCAGAAAAGTCACGCCGTTTGGGTGAATCCGAGGGTTCCCAGAAGTTTCACTCCGAATCAAAAAGGACATCTCCGGTCAGAAGTCTAGTGTTCTGCCCGCTTCTCTATCATCTTTCCAGAAATTGTTAAACTGTATATAAATGCGCAATGTGTTTTATTTCAAAGAATTTATTGATAAGGTTCTCATTAACATCCGTCGTGGTTATTCGGTGTAAATTAAGAATACTTTAGTATTCTACTCAGTTTTCCATTTGGATGATCAGTTTAAAAAATTTCAATTAACATTCAATTAATTATTTTCTCAGCCGTCGTATTAGAAATAGGTATTGTTTCGTGAAACAATAGGTTTTGGCATGTTTTTTTCAAATGTTTTGTACTTTATCATTTCATTGGATTCCTTAACACGAATGAATAAAAGCACATTATTAATTTATGACGTTATGTAATTAAATATTTTGTATTAATTGCTAAAATGTAAAACTTTAGATTGATATGGCTATATTTTCTACATAAGTGCTTACTACCGGAGTGTAACGTTTTTAGGCGAAAAACCAAGAATTGACAAGATTTTTAAAATAAAATTTAGATTTTTATGCCCGGTTTCCGTATCCATTTTATTGAAGCATATATTGTGAAATTTGATAATTAATTTATCAGGTTTTTAACTTACTTCTTATTTGTTATTTTATACTACAGAAAATGCAAGATTGAAAAGCGATAATGAGTGCTAAGGGTGTACTCTGAATATATAAGTTACATCAATAGTCTTACCAGTGTAATGGTATTTTATTATATAGATTATTGTTTGTTTTATTTGTTCAACACTGCTTCATAATAATTTACCATCCACGCCCTTATACGCGCCGAGATTTCCTGACGGAAAGGACAAATCTCTATCATACTACGAGTTACTCACTCATATTTGTTTCCCATGAAAAATGTAAGGCTCTTTCGCCATTCTTGTATCACCAAATTATTCTACTTCTTCTTTTATTATAGATTCCCTTTTTCCCTTCGAAGGAAAGCACTTTCGCAAGGACCTTCCCTACCTAACGACCAACTCCGAAACTCGAGCCCACATACTCTCGTCCTCCACCCCCTCCCTCTTCGTCTTGCTCAAACAACCTTCACGGACAGACCCACGCGCTTCTCCCCTGAACCAACCCCCATCGTAACTACCCCTTCCTACCCCAACCACTCTTCTTTCGCCTCCACCTTGCCTACTCATTCCTCATCCCTTATTTCTCCGCCCCTAACGTATCTTTTCCCATCCCCCCTTCACCCTCACTCTGTCCATATTCATCTCATGGCAACGTCCCATCAATTGATTTGCTTCTTCCATCTCAACCCCGTACCCCTCACCTCCTTTACCTCCAACTTCCTTTCCCACCCCCCTCCACGACCACCTTCCCTCTTCATCTTTCCCCTCTGTTGCTTCCTTATACCAAATTCTCCTCATCTCCTCTCTCCCTATCTCTCTCTCGTCCTTTATTTGATCAAGCCTCTCCCACCCTCCCCTCCCCATCTTCCTTTTCCTGTGTTCCAAGATGTCTAACAAAGTTCATCTCTTACTCTCTTCCCCGCCCCTTCTTTCTCTTTTGCTTGCTTTCTTGGTCTAGACAGCTCTCTCTCTACATGCTCTCATAGAATGATGCCGAGATGCATTGGCTATGTAGATATCACGTAGGAAGTATTTAACTTAATTCACTCAGAAAAGGCCTTCGCTAAGCTAATTATGCACTTTGGTATAAGGCTGTGGAGTATATGTTAAATTAGTTATGTTCGTTGGTAATAATTGATTTTATTATAATATTAAGTCGACCCTATCTTAAAGGTCTGTGATGGGAACCAAAGACTAATTTCCTATTAATTTGGTTACAGTATCGTTTAGTTATGTCGTGTGTTCAAACACTTCAACATTCATAAATGGAATGTGTATGTGGAATGGAATATACATGAAATTATCATGCAAAATTAATTTAAGACGAATACAATTTGGAAACTCGAGTCAGATAGATAAAGGTTGCGAAGCTAAGTGAAACATCCACATTATAACTTGGATGCAGTTTCAATGTAGTCACGAGGAAGTCGTTCACTATATTTAATTTGCTTGGAAACCTCTATATTCAGTTTCTAATCCGAAAAATGACCCCCGAAGAACTTACTTCCCGTGTACGTAAGTGAATTAGTCTCCATTGAAATTGCTCCATTTATTACGTTTTACAAAACGATTCAAATAGGATTTAATAAAAGTAATAATTCCAAGTGGTTTCACATTAATCTTATCTAATTAATTATGACATTTAATTATTTTTCCTTAAAAACCTTCTTGTTCCAAGCGAATACTTCCTAAAATCATTTAATTCCCCTGAAAATATGTAATTTATATTTTTCTGCTCTATTTACTTTCGTTATATTGTGTGCCAAATTTTATGTTCGAAGGCAAAATATTGTCTGTAAAACCATGCTATTTCCTCACATTAATTGGAAAGTTCTTGGCTCATGTATAAAATCAACTGTAATTAGGTTTGGAATGAATCTTTCATATAAATATTAGAAAAACAATAAGGACGTTCTTTAAATTCATCTCTGGCACAAAAGTACGAATACTGGAAGGAAATGATGACGTAAATTAAGATTAAATTATCAGGTGTATTAATTTTAATAATTATTTTTAGATTATACTTATTATTTATGATTGTTTTTTAATCGTAGCGGAATGCTTTCTGCTTCTAGCGGGTAGTAAAATGTTTTTTCGTTAATGTAAATAGATTTTTTCCCAAAAATTTCCTATTTATTTCTCTCTATTCCCACCTACCCTAACGTTTTACCTTCGTTCCTTATGCCTAGGATTACACACTGCCTCCTCGTTCCCCGGACTTCCATCATGTCTGCCCTCATCCGAGCCCCTTTCCCTTCGCCGACATATACACCACGTGCCTTCGGCTCCTATGCCTCCATCAAACCGACCCTGCCACTCTCTCCTCTCCTTCTGTCTTGCCCCAGCTTCTGCCCCCTTTCCTTCGTCCCCCCCCCCTATTTCCATCCGGTCTTCCTTCCCGCCGATCCTCTTTCCGCAGACTCGGCGGAACCCTTCGTCCTCTGTGTTTGCCCCTAGGGGTCTCTCCCTGTGAGATAGGTGCCACGCCCAACCAAGATTCGATCCTTATTCAACATATATACATATATGTGTGTGTATACCCATAACATATCCGCTCACACTCTCGTATGTACACATACACGATATTCCTCCTGAAGAGCACGCACACACATAAACATGCCTGCAGGCGAAAAAATATGAGCTTTCCTTGTTCGTAAAAAAATGTTTTTTTTCTTCGCTTTTAGTGATGTGAGTTTCTCATGCCTCGACGTGAATTCTATTGTTTGAGAGATTACTGTGTCGGGTTGTTAATTAGCCATTTGTCATTTCACGTTGTTTTTGCGGATGAAACATTATCTAATTTATCTCTTAATTAACTCTTAGAGAACCTTTTAAATGTGTTTCTTTTAAAAAGCTATATTTTAAAATTGAAAATCATATGAGTATAATCCATAAATCAACTTCCTTGACGGCAGCCATCAGTAAAATTATAAAAATTAAAACAAATTTCGGTAAACATGCAATTTTTTAATAATAATGAAACCAGGTGAATGTACTAATTTCTGCCTGATATATTTATTTTTAAGTGCAATGCATACATTCTAGTAATCCTATTGCTTAATGGGAATATTTTTGCTAAAAATCTCTTTTCTTACATTTCGCTAAAACCCTATGTTTTATTGCTTAATGGACAATTTGACCTTTCCCTGTTTTGATTCCTCCTTTCGAATAGACTTCTATGTATCGATAATCTTTAATTCTGGGTTTCTGCTAGATAAATTTTTCCTTCCTGTTTTCGGTGGTAAACAAAGAAACTTCCTAATTGACTCAATTTATTTGACGGATTAGAATTAATATAAGAATAAACTTAAATTATATTTACTTTTCTTTGTCGAGAGGACAGTAATTGCCTCGACAACGTTCCACGCTGGTTCCGGCAGTAGTCTCAGGTGATGCATCGGGCACCAAAACTCCATTCAACTGCAAGGAAATGAAAATAGCTTATACGTATGTGACATACATATGCATAAGAATATGCAGTTATCTTATTACCAATCGAAATACCTAGGTTCAGACGAAATAGTTATGATTCGTGGTTTCTGATTAAAAATATACAATCAGCAATTGAATATCATACCTAGAGGTAATTTTTACACGATTAGTATAATTTAAAATTGAAACAATTAACGCTGTATTTTTATCTAAATTCCTCAATTATTTGTAAATGGCTCCTTCCAAATTTATTGATTACACTTTAAAAAGTTTTTTAGATGAATACTTCGTTAAAAAATTATGCATTTCGCAATTATTAATGATTTTGTCTAAACAGAAATGTTTAGTCACGGGCCCAAAATTTATTTTAAAAAACTAAAAAAGAATTTAGAAAAATCCATGTTCGGTTACACTTATTGTATTCAAATACTTTCCTCTGATGGTGGAGTAAGTGGCAAAACACCTCTTAAAGTAAACACTTTGGATGCGTTTTCATCCAAGATTTTCGTCGGAATCAGCATGGCCATCATGTAACCATCAGACCTCTGTTTTATATCAGATTAATCCTACTCATAAGTATCACCCTAGCGGATGATTATATATTTCTGCAGACATGTTCATAAATATATATAAACCATAAACACATTATTCAACTCGGTATTGGTAAAGTTCACTTAGTACTAAGCCCGACGGCATGTGAAATGTGCATCAGAACCAGTTTCTTTCCTTGTGCCGGTTATGGTTTCCCAGTAAGATCTGGTGCACGAAAAATCACATAGCTTAGGTGGAGGTGCAGGTGCCCAGAGTGCCTTGCCCGGGAATCGAACCCAGGTCCTTCGGTCAGTAGTCCAATGCTCTACCCCATGGACTACCGCGACCCACACACACACACATGTATGTATGTATATATATATATATACATATATATATATATATATATATATATTTTTTATTTATGCGGAAGTACTCACGAGAGCAATATAACTTTTGGACGGCACAATAGAACACAGAATATAACAGATAACACGTAAAAGGACACTCACACTGTAGATGATTTAAGCTTTCGGCCTACTCTGTCTGACCTGAAGAAGGCCTCGGAGTAGGCCGAAAGCTTAAATCATCTACAGTGTGAGTGTCCTTTTACGTGTTATCTGTTTTATTCTGTGTTCTATTGTGCCGTCCAAAAGTTATATATATATGTATTTCTATACTTATATATAGACACATATATCCAAACACCAAAACCCGCCACACGGCGAACAAATATTCATTCACATGGAAATGAGATAGGAACAAATATAAAGGTGGAACACAGGAGAGGTGGGTAAGGTGGATTCGAGCAGACCACAAGTGTAGTGTAAATATGTATTTATAAATATCAATATATACTTCTATACATATATAAATATGAAGGACTATTTTATAGAAAAATACTTGGTTACCTAGCATTCTTTGAATTATCTACATGTTTTCATTCATTATTACCCGGCAGTGCTTTGTTATGCAAAATGAATGATATGGCGAAAATAAATAAAATTATTCCTTTTCTTTTTGCCACAGCACGGGTGTGTGTGTGTGTGTGAACCCTATGAGCATAAAGTCGTCCTGTATTTTCTTGATTGGGACTACTGAGTAGGCAGCCCAATTTGCCTCTATTTTTAGTGTGGTATAATTAGCAACCACTGAGGAACTAGAGATGAAGTTCCATTGCTTATTCTTATTCTAGGAGACTTTGAAAATCTATATCCTCTTTATATCTTTCTATCTCCGTCTCGGCAAGGTTTCTTCCCCATCCCTGATGCACCAGCGATGCACGAATCTGGCTCACTCTGCGGAAGTTCACAAGACGCGGCAACAGTAATCTCTAGGGCTTCCTGTTTACTTCCTCGCCGTGTGTACATGCTACACTTGCCCTCCCTTGGTCTTGTCACTCGGTGAGTTAGACTTTGGCTAGTATCATTCGCGATGCTTCCAGCTACGCACGTGAACCCAGGTCGGAAACTCAGCCGCAAAGCTGTATCGTATGTTATAGCGTCTAGAGACAGTTCGATGCGTTGAGAAATCGGCGATGTTCATGGAAATTCCCTAGCGTTCAATTATTCTCTGCCTTCGAGGCAAATTGGTTCTCGCGCTATACTCAAAGGCAGAATTTTACTGAAATATCGGCGATTAAACGAAATAACTTCGTTTTTCATTTATGTTATGTGCACCCTCCTATTTACTCCTAAGTCTGAAATTAAATCATGATTAACATAACTTTTCTTTGATTGCTATGAATTGGATAATGTTCATGGTTTCTTTGTATCTGATACAATTGTCAAATTTTGAATGAATTTCATCATTCTAAGACTTTTCGATTTGGGGTATTTGAGGTGATATATATATATATATATATATATATATATATATATATATATATATATATATATATACTATTTTGCTGATGCAGAATCACTCACGAGAGCAATGTGGCACATAACAGTACAAAATAAAATAGAAAATACGTTAAAGGACACTCACATTTTAGAAAGTTTGAGCTTTCGGCCTTCCCTGAGGCCTCTGAAAAGGCCAAAAACTCAAAGTTTCTAAAATGTGAGTGTTCTTTTATGTGTTATCTATTTTATTTTTGTTCTACTGTCTCTTCTAATTGTTATATATATATATATATATATATATATATATATATATATATATATATATATATAAACACACAAACACTAACACAAAAAACACTACACACATAGAAACATAAAAGAAGGACACTTACATTGGATATTTACGTTTCGACGGCACGGCCGTCGTCATCAGAATCTGATGACGTCATCAGATTCTGATGACGACGGCCGTGCCGTCGAAACGTAAATATCCAATGTAAGTGTCCTTCTTTTATGTTTCTATGTGTGTAGTGTTTTTTGTGTTAGTGTTTGTGTGTTTGTGCGTCGCCGGAGAGCGTCTTTTCCAAGTTTATACATATATATATATATATATACACATACAAGACCGTAAACAAAGTAATCAACCAGAAGGTCGGTTTTGTTGGTAATGGTGGAGTTCACCTTGTACTAAGCCCGACGGCGTGTGAAATTCACACAACAGGGTAGGGGAGCCAGTTCCTTTCTCTGTGGCGGTTACGGTTTCTTTTAGGTGCCCAGAGAGGCTGGACTACCGCGAGCCACATATATGTTTCTATATTTCCTATCCCCTTTCCTTATATCTATTTCTATGTGTGAAATAATAAAAATATATATATATATATATATATATATTTTTAAAATTTATATATTTTCGGAGTCGGAGCTCAATTTCGTCGAAATTATCAAGAAATAACGTGTGAGTGATCCTTTTATGTCCTCATATTTTGTGTTGCTATCTAGGTTTTTTAGTTAACACTTCTGTGTTACTATATATATATATATATATATATATATATATATATATATATATATATATTCATTCATTCAAACAGAAATAGGTATAAGGAAAGGGGATAGGAAAACACATAATAGGAGAAGACGGGACATGTGGGGAAGGCGGTTTTTGAGCAGATCACGAAAGTAAAAATATTTCCCTATCCGGGATTTGAACCACGGACCTTCCACTTTCCGGGCGGATGCTCTACCAGTTGAGCTAATAGGGAAACCTGATTTACCTTGAGATCTGCGATCTTATAAAGCGCCAAAGTGCTCCGATAGATGTTGCGATAGCGTTATGGACGATTATATATATATATATATATATATATATATATAATCTTGAAAATTACGCTCTCCGGCGACGCACAAACACACTAACACTCGGATAACAAATACTCCACACACAGAAACATAAAAGAAGGACACTTACAGTAGATATTTAGGTTTCGACGGCACGTGTATTTGTATCAAAAATGCAATTCCTGTTATTCCCGGCACGGCACGAATCTGATGATTCTGCTGACGACGGCCGTGCCGTCGAAACGTAAATATCTACTGTAAGTGTCCTTCTTTTCTGTTTCTGTGTGTGTAATATTTTTATCTTAGTGTTTATATATATAGATGTGTGTGTGTGTGTGTGAGTGTGTATGTGTGTATTCTATTACATTAGCTTAGCTAGAATTAGTGATGAGGAATATCTGAATACAAGAATGCGGTCAGAGAAATTTCTTTATTGTTCCAGGATGTCTTTATAAAGCTAACGAGAACGTAGCGTGGCCATATGTAGTTAACAACATCGTTCAATTTCTGCTATTTGTATCAAATTGTTATCTATATAGTGACAACGCGCTTAACAGAAAATACTATATTTATCATAGGTTATATATATATATATATATATATATATATATAACCTATGATAAATATAGTATTTTCTGTTAAGCGCGTTGTCACTATATAGATAACAATTTGATACAAATAGCAGAAATTGAACGATGTTGTTAACTACATATGGCCACGCTACGTTCTCGTTAGCTTTATAAAGACATCCTGGAACAATAAAGAAATTTCTCTGACCGCATTCTTGTATTCAGATATTCCTCATCACTAATTCTAGCTAAGCTAATGTAATAGAATACACACATACACACTCACACACACACACACACATCTATATATATAAACACTAAGATAAAAATATTACACACACAGAAACAGAAAAGAAGGACACTTACAGTAGATATTTACGTTTCGACGGCACGGCACGATCGATCAG